>JAOXXN010000230.1:6414762-6428275 GCA_026770055.1 Myrmophylax atrothorax
GGGGATCAGATGTTCCCATACTATTTCTTTCCAGTCAGCAGGATTCAAAAATCTATTTTATTTCAGTCTAGAAAACTCAGATGATTCCCTCCCCCCCTCCCAAACTAACCAATCCCCACCCTTCAGCAGTTTTAGTTCCTGTTCAGTTGGGATCAACATTTGGCATTGGACCCTCACAACTCACAGTACAGTCAAAAAACCATCAATATCTAAGTCTTTGTACTCACACCCCACTGACTTACCCATGCCAGATTTGCCATCCGGATAAGTATAAACCTGTCCATTGTTCTTGATAATTGGGAGACTGGATGGCAAAGGAGCAACCTCCTCCTCACTCTCATCTGAGCTGGAGCTGCTGCTGGTGTCCTCACTACAACTATCATAACCGTCAAACATCCCGAACGAGTCTCGTCGTTTCCTTTCCACTCGTGAAGTATGTTCTGTCTACAAATTAAAAACAACCAAACAAGGAAAACCCCAAAGAATAGCAGGACATTCTGAATGTAAAGGTTTCAAAGTCAAGCTTAAAAAGTTTCAAAGGTCAGTCTTTGAAAGCAGATGTTCAAAGGAACTGCTCTATCAACACAGACATGAGCTGGTTATTGCCAATTAAATGTGCATTGGTATAGCCTAAACTGGCCAATTTCTGGTGTGATATACAGGAAGAAAAATCTATCCAACAATCCACTGAGAATACACAGTAGCCATTCATACTTTTGTCTTCCTTGGTATCTTCAGAGTTCATTAAACCTGATGTGCTGAATACTGACAGCAACACAGATCTTATATGCAAATGAGCACATTCCAGATGGCTGCAACCAATTCCACTAGAACTCATTCATTTGAGAAAGCTGGGCAGAGAAAAGGCAGTTCAGCCAGGAAGGGCTGATACCACAGGAACAGGAATGGGGGGATCTCTGCTCTCATTGGCTTGTGGGGTTATCCATAAACCACTGAGCTCCCCTGTGGTTCAGTGTCTCCTGTGAGAAGCAGGAACACCTCTGCACCTCACAGGGATGTTCTGAGGATTAATACATTAACCATTATGAAGAGCTCAGTTACTATGGCAATGGGGTCTGTACAAATGCTGAAAGATAGAAAGGTGACTAATTCGCCTCTGTCACATACAAAAACTTGTTATATAATAGTTTTTCCATAACCAAAAAAATCTGAAGTCGGATAAAAACAAAATTTTGATGAATGCATGACAGTTAAGCAATTTCCAAAGATATTAAAAAAAGAAAGAGATTAATTGGTGTATTTTTTATGAGGCATGCATTTTGGTAGTGACAATTTTCACTTTATTAATATCTTACACAGCTCTACTCAAACAAGGCTACTGCTACATGAGCTGCCCTTATTAATCTAAGAAAAATATTGTAAAAACTTTTAAGTATTTCAATAATCCTTAACAGTATCTACTAAGTTTGACAGGAAATAACAGATAAAGAGAAAACAAAGAAAAATTCTACAATAGAAGCACAAGTTGAGAGAATGAAGTACAGCCAAGAAAACAAGAAAAATTAAGAAAGCTTTGCCTCTACTTTCTCTTCCAAGAGCTAATTTTATTTAAAAGTCAAAGTAGACAGAAAAACATAAATATGTGACTGGGCTTTTTCTTCTTAAATTGCATTTGGATTCATAACTTTAAGATTTCATCACAATAATTCCCCCAATCCCTTTCCTAGGGAGTACATGCCTGAACATCTTCATTGTTGGATCTCACCCGAGCCTTTTTCTGCTATGCTATCCCTTTATTATAATACTCTCTATTCTCCTTTGCAATCTGAATAAATCCTATTATGGAAGGATTTCCTAATAGTTAAAAGGGAAAACTGATTTCCACACTGACCCAACCTTAGCATTCAATTACTGGAAAAAAAAAAAAATCCCCCAAAACTCAGTTATGCAATAAGGCAAACACATTTAACATACTTAAAGTAGCTCTGAAACAAAACAAGAAAGAGAGCCAGTGTGATGTTAGTTATGGACATATTCCTCAAAATAATGTTAAAACCAATCAAAACTTAGGATAGGGCATGACCTGACAGCTCCCTGAAGGCACTGACCATGGTACCCGTGGGGATTAGTAGAGGAGACACTGAGCCCTGGCAGACAAAGCCCAGCCCTGGCAGCAGAGTCACCTGGGCCACCCAGCCACCCTCAGTGACTTGTTGGTGTGTGCACGTGTGTGCAGCTCAAGGCAGAAGTTGAGCACAACGTTGCCATGGATACAGATCCTGTGAATGCTGCCAGTAATTTTCAGATCAGAAGATGAAAACTAGTCATCTTCCTCAAGATTTGACGAACCCCTTAAAATCTCCCAATATTTAGTTCCCTTGACCACAGCCTCTGCTAAGATATAAAATATAATTCCATATGAACCCCTCACAACAGCACTTCCAGAACACCACGATGCTCAGAAGGTTTCATGGATCGATACCAGTGACATTTCAGAGCCCAGAGAAGGATCTCCTTCCTCATTCCCTCATCCTCCCTAAGTCAGCTGATCTGATTTCACTTGGAGATTAGGACCTCATCCCACATCAAGTTAATTCTATGGCTTCAGCCCTTTAGTGGAGGCTGCAGTACAAGGCAGGGACATCCCTATCCCATTCCAGACTGGAGAACCCTCACCCTCAGGGCAGTTGCTTTGCTGACAGAGGCCCGAAATGCTCTCTTGGCTCAGAGGGAATTAAAGTGCTGCCCATTCCCAGTCCCTCCAACTCCCAGTGCTACAGCAGAGACCCCCTCCAGCCAGCTCTGCTGCCCCTGCAAGGGAAGGGGGCAGGAGGGCTGGGAAGCTGGGGATGAGTGAAGGGCCCCAGGCAGGCTGAACGCAGGGGGCAAGAGAACCAGGACAGATACCACAATAACCCACTTGGCTCTTTTTCTTCTTCTTTTGCATCACATCCATTGAGAACCTCAATATTATTGCCAAACTCTCTTTGCCAGAATACCCACAGATGAAAAGGGAAATATTTTCTCTTTCTACATGGGAAGTTAGGCCCTTTACTAAGAAAATCATCCTTCAGCATTATACAAGTTCATAAGCAGCAATCATCAAGTTCTTCAGTTTAACTACACTGTCAAAACAAGGCTCATATCACCTTTTCATTTACTTAATTTGGCCAAATTGCTCCAATTCAAAATTTTTGTAACTCAAATTTGCAACTCAGAAAAGCAGCTTTGCTTACTGTTTTATAATAACACTGTAGTTTTTTACAAAACATTTGCATCTAAGCTTTTGCCAGAAGATGACCATGTTTGTCAGATAATTTATGTAGGACATTCTTAAGGGTAATTTATAGTTATAGTCTGGATTGCAATTCTCGAGAAACTACTCAAAATATGTTTTGTGAGATTTAAAAAAGGGAGAATTTGCAGGAAAAAACCCACCAAGTACTTTGTGCACAAAAGTAGGTGGAAGTTTGGGAAGATGAAATGCAAATAGCTAAGCTGGAATTTTCCTAGAGCATATCAAAACATTCCTATTTTGACAATAAACACCACTAAGGTTCTTTTTAACCCATGTTGAAACACAGGATGCTCTTTTGCACATAAAGTACAAAATTTGCCCATTCCTGATTTTCTAGGGCCTCAATCTTTTTCCAAAAGCTCTCAACTATAACACTGACACCTCCTGAAGTGCTGGTGGTCTCTAAATACGCTGGGGGGAACTTCACCAGGTACCAGGAACTTGGAACCATCTATCTCATGTACACATTCTCTGTCCCTTTGCTGTTATCCCCCCTATCTTCAAAAAGGGCAAGAGAAGGACCCAGGAAATGACAGGACAAGGGGCCTCTCTCAGTCCCTGAAAATGGAACAAGCCTGGAAGTAATTTCTAGGCACATAAAGGAGAAGAGATTCTTACTGAGTTCTTGTCTGTCTGAAGCAGCACCTCACCATGACAGCTAGAGCTTCAAAATGCAGCCATGCAAACAAAAAAACACCCCAAAAATCAACAACAAACCAGTTTTCTACTCTTCAAAGCTGGACTTAAGACTGAAAATCAGGCTGAGGAGGTTGTCTTTTCCTCAAAGCAGAACCAGATCAGTGCTCTTCACCTAACAACTGAGGGAACAGCATCCTGCCTATCCACAGAAACTGCCTGGAGCAGCAGCCTGGCTTGCTATAAAACAGAACCTTGTAGCTGGTTAATGCCAAAAGAGGAGTAGCTGGAGTAGCTCCACCACTAATGGAGTCGATCTGTACATTAAGCAGAACCAAGGCACAAACAAAAGAACAAGACAACAAGACAAACTTTGAGGCACACTGGCCAAGGCTTATTTTCCTAATAAGATTACTGGTTCTTCAACAGGGAAGGTTTTCTCTCAGAGCAACATGAAGTCTGGGGTGAGCAGGACAATTTGCTCAGGGGGTTTCTTGCATACTTTTCTTTATTGAAGGGATGGGTGGAGAAAGGAACTCTTCAGAACTGCTTTCTTATTCTGCCCAACTTCCCATTTTCCTGTTCTTCCTCTCCTCCCTGTGAATACTTGGCAACAGAGCATTTTTAAGAAATACTCTTAATTAGCCATTACATAAGGCAAATGGAATGATAAAAGAATACAGTTAAGGAAACCGGTTTCCCTAAAAGCAGGAAGGCAACTCTAAACAAATGTGAAAATAACCAGTTTCTCCCTCTGTTAACACATACCCTTCATATATACACATAGAACTTGATCAGCACTCTACAGCACATGTTCTTTGAGCATAATACCCACTCTTACAGCACAAAAACATTGGTCACAAAGGGCAAACAATGCACGGCCAAAACACAAACCAGAAGCATTTAGTGTTAATTAGACATCAAACACTCACTCAGGAAACAGCTTTATGTCTTGATAGAGACTATGCTCAATTATTGGTAAAATTCATGAGAAAGCATTTGGAGGGTGAAAACTTGCAACAAAAGCACCCTGTTATTATGTAAGCAAACCTCTTGCCCCCAGGTGAGTGTCTCTGGTCACAGGAGGCTGGTGCCAAACAGTCACAGGAAGGTTTTAAACCCCTCCAAATGGGTGGTGTCACTAATGAGTCAATCCGGGGCTTGGATTCAGGTGCCAGCGATTTAGTGCTTTGAGTACAAGAGCTGTAGCTTAACAAAGGCTCCCCAGCAGCTGAACAGAGGGATCCCTTCCCATCTTGAGCTCCAACCCCCCAAAACACGCCAGAAGAATGGACAGATGGTACCAGAGGCCAAGGGCAACACTGAGGTCACCACAACCTTCAAGCCAAGGGGCTGTGATAAGACAGATTTACTTTAATCACATATCCTTAACAGATCCAAGTGTATTTCCAACTTAAGGCTTAAATGTGATGCACAGCTTTTGTTTTCAAAAGTTCATTGATGTTTTATGCTACAAGCTTAATTCTGGATATTGGCATTAAGGAAACAAGACTATGGAACTAATTTATTGCAACTCTTCAGCATGTAAAATAAATTTAACTGCTTGTCCCTGTGGAACTGAAGCCTAATTGTGCCTCAGAACATGACAAAAAAAAGAAAATACAAACATGGTACCAATTCAAAGAAAACACTTTCAGCTTTCATTAAAAACAAACAAACAAACTCAAAGCCCCAAAGCCAAACATTGTGGGATTCCTGGAAATCAGAACCAACCAAACTTACTTTTTTATATAAGCAACTCACCTCTATCTGGAAATGTGCCTTCCACTCTTATTATAAGTAAAATCTCTGCTGGAAAATTACAGAAATGTTTTTTCCTGTCTCTTCATTTGCTATGTATGACAGCATTTTGTCTGAAGCCAGTTTCTGCTGTTTGCCAATGGTTTTGTCCATAGCCTCTTCCCCAGGGGGTTTCACACAAGAGGGGAGACTCTTTCATAAAAAAATATATCAAATTAGCAGGCAGTTTTGGAGGGGGGTGTGATAATTAATATGTGATATATCTGAGTTTTGAGAAAACTGAAAATCTGTTACAAACTCTGTTATGTTACTACAAAACCCTTATAAGAGTATCTGGAAGAGGCAAATACTTCCCTTGAAACACAAAAGCCAACCAAACAACCACCAAACCAACAAATTTAAATGTAACCACTCTCCTCCCCCAAAAAGACCACCAACCCCCAAACCAAAGTCTTCAACACCAAAATTCACTCCATGTGCTCAGAGCCAGATTCAGCAAATGCTCCCACATGCCCAGAGTGTACCAACTTACCTGGGAAAGGAAGGAATGCAGGAGTGGTTTGCAGAAGGTATCAATAGCCTTGCAAAATTAAATCAAATTTTAGAAGGTAAGAGAAGTAAAAACCACCCAGAGGGAACTTTTGTGCATGTTTTCACTGCTGCCAGAGGCACCTTGTTCTTCCAGCCTACAATCCTTCTGCACATGCACAAGCTCAATCCCCTCAAGAACAACTCCTGAACTCCTCCCGTGGCATAAACAGTGACTTCCACACAGGAGAGAATGAGAGAATTCACCTCTGCATGGTTCCCTACAGCCTGCACCACACACTTCCTCAAAACTACCCCCGAACAGAAGCAATGAGTAAATCCATCAAGTTTTATTGCCTTTCTAAAGGCAATAAAAGGAATATATTGTTTTAGTTCCCATTTAAGGTTCCAGATTAGTCTCTCTCATTGTCTCTTTATTCCATTCCTTACAAGTCAAAATCAAACTGTTACATAAAATAACTAAGTAAATGCAGGTTCTCAAACTTGCAAAATAATTTTAATTTAAAATAGAGTAGCTTGCCCTGCAGCTTTTAGTTTTAACAGGGTTTAAATGTGAAAAATCACAGTGGTTGCCACCCAAATTTTAATAGCTATTTTAAAATAAAGTACTTTTCCACGCACAGGACTTTTTACCACAACCAGCACAGGCTTTGAGTAGGACATTTAAATTTTAAAGCCACACTGGGGCAGAAATTGCTACACTTTCAAACATTTCCAGCAACAACCTGAAAGTGAAACTCGTTTCACGGGTTTACTGCTCCTCACAAAGAGAACAAAGTCACAATATCAATGCTCGTAAAAACCTCGGTGGGGGGCGAACTGGCTACAAAGAATCCCAAACTTTTGGAGCGCTAATATTAAAGCGAACTCCGCAGCGCTTAAAACGAGCCTGGAAAACTAAAACTCCAAAGGCTGGGAGGAAGTTGCGGAGCAGGGGGAGAAGCGGAGCCGAGCGCTGGAACTTTTCTCCCCGCGGCAGGAGGAGGAGGGAGAGAAGGGGAAAGACAAAACCCAGGCACAACAAAGCGCTCCCACGTGCCGGGGCCGGACCCCCCCGGGCCGGGGTGGCTGCAGCGGGCACAGACCCCCCGAGCCCCCGCGGGGCCGCCCCCGGGTCCCTCCCACCCGCGGCGGGGCCGCCCCCCGGCCGGGGCAGCGCGGCTCGCTCATTGCCCCTCAGGCCGCTCCTCCCTCCGGCGCGGGGGTCCCGCGGGGGCACCTGGGGCAGAGCGGGGCTCAGCCCGCGGGTCCCGCTCTCCCCGCGCTGTGTTGGCCGCTGGCGAGAAAGGAAAGGTGTCTGTTTAAGAGGATGCGCCTCCCCCGCGCCAGGTACGCGCGCCCGGACAGGGCGAGGTGCGGGGAGGTGGGAGGTGAGGCGTGGCGCTCCTCTCCCAGCTGCGGGGCACCGCTACCTGCGCACCGCTACCTGCGCACCGCTACCTGCGCACCGCCACCTGTGCACCGCTGCCCGCGCACCGCTGCCCGACGGCGATGGGGATGGGCATGGGCCTGAGGATGGGGAAGGGCGGGGAGCCCGCACAGCGCACCGCGGCCCCGCTGGTCTCAGGTGCGCAGGAGCCTCCCGCCCTTCCCGCCGAAGGGCTCCCGGCAGGGGATGGAGGCACAGCAAGAAAAGCAGCCGCGGAGGCCCATCCTGCCGGCACGGGGGATGTGTGTGGCGAGGACGGAGCGGTGCTGGATGCGGGTGATCTCCGAGGTAAACACTCCCGGAGCGGCACTGACCGTCAGAACCACCTGTGCCACCTTCACGACAAACTGATTTTACAGACTGTCTTTCAGGTTAAACAATGAGTGTGCATCATTGTTGGGCCAATAAATTCTTCTAGATCATTTTGTAGTTTTAGCTGTTCCTCTCTCCTGTGTCTGGTTGTAAGAATGAGGTTGTGCATTCCCAGCTGGGAGAAGAGCAGTCAGCTGTGAGGGTGCATAGGCCAGCGTGGCTTTCAGCGTTTCTGAGAGTTGCCAAACAGAAAACTGACAGTGTTAGTAAATTTCTGAGAGACTTCAAACACACAAACCCGCTGGGTTTGGTAAATTTCTCGTTCTCTTTCTCCCAGTATAGTCACCAGTGTTAAGTTTTCCTTGCATGTGTTAGTAAACCTCTAACACAGTACATCAAAATCATTTACTGTCTATCAAAACATTTTGAAGTTCACCTTTATAGGGAAAAAATGTGATCTACTTTGCTGTTGCTAAACCAGAGCCCTATTCTGCTAGAATTAGTTGGAGCAGACTAATTAGTAATAATGTTTCTTCTAAATTAATGCAGCTCTTTTACTCACGCATTCTGGGTAAAGTGTCTGGAAACAGGATAAGCACCTCACCCAACATGTGTCTGGTTTTTTTATGGCACTCAAATTTGCAGTTATGTTTAGTCATTTAACAAAGATATAATTGTTGTGTTTGTAATTGAATTAAAACACCTCTTAGTTCTTATGTAGAGCAGAGGTACCGGATCTATTTGCAAAGTATGTGTTTTCTGCAGAGTTGTTTCAGGCTCTGCCTGGATCAGATGTTTACTGTAAAGCAAGATGTGGAAGATTAATAGACTCAAGACCTGTCTCTCTCTCTTCTACCCAGTTTGCTGGGTTTTGTTCAGTTCTTCTCCTCCTCTGCTGGTACCTCCCATGCATTGCCCTTGTTGCCCTGGACATCCTCGTATGTGCCTCTGGATGGCCATCAGTGCATGCAGGCTGTGTTCCAGGAATGCCTTCCCCCTCCCACAACACACTCTCTAAGCTTCTCTTCTGCCTGTATTAGTCTTGTCATCCTTTCTCATGTTTTTGTCCACAAAGGAAGAGAAAAGGAGGTGTATTGGGAAGTAAGATCCCATGTACGGCCCAGTAAAGCATTTCAACCCATTTTCAGCAGCCTCAGTGTGATCCTGGAATATATGCCTGTTTCACAGACTTGTGTACCACAGTTCATAAGCAACCTTTCTGCTTAAGGTAAATCATGAAGCTCTGAGGTACCAGTTTTCTAGAGCACTGTTGCCACTGGATCCTCATTTACACTTAGGTCTCGAAGACAGGATTTGGGATGGTAAGAAGTGTCTTCTACAGGAATCTTGCCATTTAAGCAATGTTTGAACACAAGATATTGATTCAGTGGTGCTCTGAAAATTCAGCAGATCTCAAATGTCTGAGCTTAGTTTGAACGAGGCTTGCAACAACCAGCTGAGATCAGTTCAAGATCCAGATGTCACAATTTCTATTCTTTTATGAAAATGCTGATATTTGCAAAAGAGGAAGTCTAATCTAACAAAATGTTCTAGGTGATGGAGCAAACAAGAACTTGTAAAAAAGCAGTTTTATCTAAACTAATTAAATATTAGTGGCTAATGTAATTCACATGAAATGACTGATGAATAAATCATTGCAGCTTGGCTAAACTGTTAATTGAAAAGAAATAGGTATTAATTATGTTTTAAAATCATGCCACACTTTCATATGAACATAAACTGATGTTTGGCCAGCAAGCAATACTTTTGCTGTTTGCATCAATTCAAAAATGTTTCAACATAGAAAATTTTAAGTGCAGTTTATTCCTGAAGACAAGAAAGAAAATTATTGATTTATGCCTGCTGCTGTTTATACAGCAAATTTTGGTCCTCACAACTCTTCACAGAGTCCAGACTTCCCTGCCCTGAGGAGGCTGAACTTTCTGGCACCTGCTAGGGAGTATTATTATCTGCATTCCTGGTCAATGGCATGCTCTAATCTTCTGAAAACTCAGCAGAAGTAGCATCTTCCCACGTCAAAGGCCTTTCAGCTCATTAGATGTATTCCTTCACTTCAAATACTGATTTTATAATTCTTCAGAGTTTTTCCACTGTTTATTTAAATAAATTATAATAATTATAATAACCATAATCATCGATATGTTTTCACAGGGTACAAGGTCCTTCTTATTCCTCAGGGGTTTTTTTATTTTTCAGAAAAAAAAATGGATTTGCTGTTTCATTGTTTCATTTTGTTTAACTGCAGCTGGAGTTGGTGCTGTTGATGCACCTCAACAATTCAATTAATTCTCCTGTGTCTTGTCCCATTTATATACTTCTTGTATATCTTGAAATTAAGCACTAATCTAAAAATGTTCCCTGAAATTTGCTGTTTTGAATGACAATAATAAGAAAAATACCTCAGTTAAGTTCATTAGTACTGAATCAATACTGCTGCTTAGTGGCATTGATCATTTCTATGATGGCATCATGTTAGTATTTGTTTAGAACAGGATAAAAGAGAGTTTCTACTTGAGCAAGATTCCTTGGCTGCAAATTAGCTGAACCTCATGTTACTACCACTTTTTAATTTGTATTGTAAATACTGTTGCAGTGTTTTGTTATCTCGAGGGATAAAATTAGGTGCTCCTTATTCTGTATTTGCCTCCATCACTACACTTCTTATTTCTCATCGTGCTGCTGGGACAGGAGGGGAGATAAACCAGGTAACTGTAAGATTTGGGAACATCTTTTTTTTGCATGCCCTTTCTCCTGCCTATTGTCTGTGACTAGATGCAAGTGTTTGTGTTTCACAAATCATTTCATTTCTTCAAAATGTTAGAATTTGCATGCCAGTACTTACAAACTAGTCTTCTTTTCTTCCCTAAGCAGTATTTTTTCTTAATTATATACAATCAATATCACCATCACAAACAGGTCTTAATACATGGCTCTGGAAGGAAAAAGTAGTGTTCTAGCTCAGCCATGACCATCTCCAAGGCTGGTAAGAATGGGATTCAGGCTGAATTGCTTAGTTTATCTAGGAATCAAAGTGTTGAAGGAACCAAATGTCACAGTGAGAATGTTCCTCCTCTGCCAGCCTTTGGAAGTACCCAGGTTCTTTGTTGCATGAGGCAGCTGAGAAGGGACGATGTGCACCTGAATACACAAAAGAGTTCACTGAGCATGTTAGAAAAACAGGTCCTTTGTGACGTGCTCTCTTTGATTTGGTTAATGTGATCTCATCTCTGAAGTCAAGGAGAGTGTTACTCTGATAATTGGGCCCAACTTGTACTAGGCTGTTCCCATCCTGATTCCCTCTGCAATCAGCTGTAATTCAGCCATTGCCTCCACAGGGAAACAGGCCAATGTCAGAGCACTGCCGAGCAAGGCTTTCCTTCTGGGCCAAAGGAGTTAGAGTAAATTAGCACTACCCTAAAGTTTGTGTATCAAAGTTAAAGGAGTTCTGCTGTCTTCACAGCACGTGGAGGCTTGCTCTGATGGCCAAGAAATGTGAAGCGTGCCTGTGTGTATGCTGTGTTATACATCTGAAGGAAGATGAACCTTCTTAGGTGACCTTAGTAAACACCTGTGAGAATTGAACACTAGATGTATAGCCTTTTCTAGAAAATGTACAAGGTAAATACACATTTATGAAAAAATCTATAGTTCAGGTTATTTGCTGGTGGAATAATGTCACTAAAATTGTTAAGGTAGGCTGGCAAACACTGGTTCTTTCCTCATTACTTTACATTTCATAGAGATATAACCATTTTATTTTGTGATCTCTGCTAGCAGTCTCTTCTGCAATACCTAGAGCTGATTTATCATAACATGTCTTTGAAACAAAATCCTTTGCTATTAAGTGCAACTAGTATGGGATGTCCGGTCATCTGGTTTACTGTCACAATCTCACCCTACTGCCTAACAGAGTAATACTAGAAGGTTGAGTATGTTGGCACGGATTACAGGAGCCCAGGGGGAAGGTGAAATACAGAAAGGCTTTTTTCTTAACTGTTGATGGCCCCAGTCTCTCATACTCACACAGAAGGTCCATTTTTTCACTCCTATTATATTTTTAGTTCCATTTGCATTATTTGTCTTAGCAATTTTGTGATAGGGTGCAAGTCTCATGGCTTTACAGATTTTTCATTTTGCCTGGTTTAGTGAAGGCTTTACGCTGCATTTTTCCACATGTCATTTTGGAGCAAGCTGCAAGAAAAAGTGACCTTTTAGTTTTTTGTGTTTTGGTTGGGGGTTTTTTGCCTTTTTTTTTTTTAATCTGTGAAATCACAGAGCCTTTCAAATAAGGAGAAACCAAAGCATGCGC
Source organism: Myrmophylax atrothorax (assembly GCA_026770055.1). Classification (NCBI taxonomy): domain Eukaryota; kingdom Metazoa; phylum Chordata; class Aves; order Passeriformes; family Thamnophilidae; genus Myrmophylax; species Myrmophylax atrothorax. The sequence goes on from JAOXXN010000230.1 coordinate 6,427,039, forward strand.
AATAAGCTTTCTCTGAACAAGCTACTGTTGCTTTCAATGCTATTTGCTCCACTTAACAGAAGATGCACACCAGGAATTTTATGAATATACAAATATACAGGCCTGAGGAGACAAAAATTGTAGTGAATACCATTCCCACACTCAACAGCTGGGAAGAAATACAAATGGTGTCATGTAATGCTAACTCTATTCTGGTAGGTAAGGAAAAATTCACTACTTAAATTGTGTGTATTCTTTATTAGATTGCTCTTTTAAGGTGACTGTTACAAAGGAAGAACACGGATGAATAAGCTGATTAAAGACCCTTAAGAGTTCTCTACACAAAACAAAGTTCTGTGGCCTGAACAGCTTAAGCTTTTTTTCCTAGGGGAGAAGAAGAATATTTATTTCTGTTTTGCCCATGTCCTATTCAAGGCCAGGAGAAGGAGCCCACAGAGATGGCGTTTCTGGATCTGTCTGTGGAGATTTTACCCATCTGAATGTATCAGGCACAGTTTGGTTCAATTTCTGATAGTCCTCATCACAGTGACCTCCGCCCCAGTTAGATCACTTGTAGAGTAAGGGTTAGGTCATTATAAACATGTGTCAAAATATTCTGTGCTTTAGAATAATGAAAAGGATCATTCTCTTTGTTTAAAGAGAGTAATTCTGTATCTTTTATTTATAGATCAAAAGGAATATCCCACCACCACCACCCTGCCAAACAAGAGATTCAAGAGCCTGAACTTAGTTTTCCAAAACTGCACATTGTATGCCAGCTCTACTTACATAGATACTGAGTCATTTTAGTCAACTTCTACAACATAGGCCTTAGTGGTCATCACTACAGAGCTCAAAAATGGTTTGAGTTTGTGGAAACTCAGTGTGTTTGCTTTTTTCTGAATTAAAGTATTTCACCTCTTTTGTCCTAAGGCAATGATGGTGCCATGGGGCAGAGTGAAGATTGCTAAGCTCTGCTGTTCTCACACATCCTGACAGTTTACTGAGAGTGAGCTGGAGAGAAGGGAGAGGCTCAGTGTAATTAATTGCAGTGTAATTGCTTGAAGAAGAATATGGTTGGCAACATGGAAGTTGTATGTGGAACATACACCCAGTGACTGAGTGGTGTGCTTTCATGACAATAGTATGAACAACTACGGTACAGTGATTTCTGGGAACTTCTGTGCAGACAGGCTTATTCAGAGCAAAAAAAGGTATGCTGTGCATAAGTATCTCAAGAAAAATTGTAGGGTGGGGG
>JAOXXN010000230.1:6428375-6439799 GCA_026770055.1 Myrmophylax atrothorax
AATATGGAGGGGGGGGAAAGCTGCGCGACACGCCTGGGGTGAGGCGGTCAGAGCGGCTCTGCTTGTTGGTGGGTGGAAAAGCGGACGAGGCGGTGGCTGGGTGAGGCCCGGGAGGGCTCGGTGGTGCAGGGAAGCGTATTGGGGAACACGCCCCCCCCTCACGGGCGCGCAATGGGACGGCCCAGCCGCGGTAGCGTCACGTGGAGCGCGGGGTGGGCGGAATAGAAGGCAAAGAAAGGGTCACGTGACGCGGCGAAGGGGGCGGGGTTGAACCACGTGGGGCGACGTGAGCCTATGGCGAGCGGGAGCGGGGCCACGTGACAGCGCGCACGTGTTCCGGTTCCGGGTGCGGGAGCGATGCGGGGCCCGGCACGGGGAGCGGCGAGAGGGGCGAGAATGAAGGCGGGGAAGAACGCGAGGAAAGTGTCTAAAGTGGCGAAAATGGCGAAAGCGAAGACCTCGAAGCGAGTGGCAGCGGCGGACCAGGCGGCGGCGGAGGCGGCGCAGCGTGCGCGGCACCTGCGGGCTCTGAGCTGCGCGTCGGGCGCCGAGCGGGAGCTGGAGGAGCTCGTGTTTGGGGACAGCCTCAACTTGGAGGAGGACGAACTGCTGCGGCGCCTGGGCGGGCCCCCGGAGGTACGGCCCGGCCCCAGCCGGGGAGAGGCTCGGGGCTCGCACCGCTCCGCCCCGCCCGGGCTGGTCCGAGCCCCGTCCCCGCTCACACCGCCCCCGCTGGTTCCTTCCAGGTTGCTGCCACAGAGGGGAAAAGTGTCCCAGAGGAGTCCAGCGATTCGGAGGTAGAAAATGAAGCAAAAGGCAACTTGCTGCCCAAAAAGCCCGCCTGGGTGGATGAGGATGATGAAGCTGAGGAAAGGTGAGTCCGGGTTTGCATGTGGGAACTGCATATCTAAGTTAGGAATGATTGTAAGTGGCTTTGGTTTGAATGTGCATTGTGTTTTTTTTCCCCTCTAGTGTTGACATGACCCATAAGTACAGGAAAGATTTCATGAGAAGTGATGCTGAGAAGACACTTTCTAAGAAAAAACTAAAAAGAAGACTTGAGGAACAGTGAGTTTCTTTAATGTTTTTGTAACTGCTTTTGTTGAGATGAGATCATTGATCTCATTCATGCATATAAATATCTCAAGGCAGGTGTCAGAGGATGGTGCCAGACTCTTCACTGATGCTCAGCAACAGCACAAGGAGCAATGGCCGTAAACTAGAACACGAGAAGTTCCACCTCAACATGTGAAAGAACTTCTTTCCATGAAGGTGGCAGAGCCTGGAACAGCTGCCCAGGGATGGTGTGGAGTCTCCCTGTCTGGAGACATCCCAAACCCACCTGGACACATTCCTGTGTCACCTGCTCCAGGTGACCCTGCCCTGGCAGGGGGTTGGACTGAATGATCCTCAGGGATCCCTTCTAACCTGAACGATTCTGTAGATAAAATACATTTATGTGACATTCAAATTTACTTTCCTCTTTATCTGCTGTGTTAGTGTGGCCTTTTTAAAACCAGTGCCTCTTGGATTACTTGTAGTGTTTTTAAATCCAGAGTAATAGTAAGAATAATAAACAAAATGTGCTTTGGCATTATCTAGACTAATTTGTTTAATGGTTGTTTCAGTCGAGGTGCACAAACTAATTTGTCTTCTAGGGAGTTAGACCACAAACTGGGAACTCTTAAAACTTAAGAAATTTTAAAAACTTGCATATTGTTCTAAGCACGAGTATTCCTGTGAAATTGTGACTGTGCATGTTCTAAAAGAGATACTACTTTCTCACAGAGGTTATTTTTTTTCTCTTCTCCCTTCTCTTGCAAGGTTTCAGCAAGCCATGGGAGGAGTTCCTGCCTGGGCTAATTTAGAAAACAGGAAGAAATCCAAAAGGACTTCGAGTGATAGTAAATAATTCCATTCCTAGTCTAATAAGTGATTCTGTGACTCTTTGTTCATCTTAGAAAATAATTATTTTTGATGTTTTCTCATTTTCAGTAGTGTGATAATATGCTGTATAAGTCACCTTTACTCCTCCCTTCAGTGTGCTTTGATCTTAATTTGTTTTGATAAGGGATTTGTAGGTTTTGATGTGGCTGTTGGTGCAATTGGCTGTTTCCATGTGCTTTGGTTTAATGAGGTGACAGTGATGAAGATGATGATCTGCTGCGCAGGACTGGCAATTTCATATCGAGCTCAGAGTCCCTGCCAAGAGGAATTTTGAAGGTAAAGACAAGCCTTATCTTTCCACTTAAGTTTGACTCGTGTGCACACTTTGTCTGTTGTTGCTGTGTAAAATTAGTGACTTTGTTTTGTCTGTAACTAGAAGCTCTAAAGGGTAAATGTTGGACAAATTGAGTTATTTTGCATGAAAGCATGAAGCAATAATTTTTTTTGAAATAAGAATTGTTATGCACTCTGAAGTAGCACCTTGTAGCAGGATTTTAATTTCTGTGTAGGGAGCTTGGAATTCTCCCACAACTTTGAAGGTAGTTTAAGAAGTGATAGGCTTAAGTGAGTGTTTCTTACACTGTCTCTTCTACAGCTGTTTCACATGGGTCACAGTGCAGCCTGTTTTACACAGGTGGTAATTTCAGAGGCAATAGAAAGGCTGGTGAGTTCAGCCTGTGTTTGCTGTGGAGCAGCTCCCTGAGCTGGCTGTGTGTGCTCTGTTTACATCAGGCTGCCTGAAAGTTCGTCATAGGGGCTGAGGTCTTGTAGCATAAAGAGTAATTGCATTGGCTTTTCATCTGTACAAGTGATTGATTGAGGGGTTTTTCTGTTTGATCTGTGTTGTAGATGAGCACCTGCCTGCCTGCAAACCAGGAGCGCTTTGCCGACGGGAGGCTGGTGACGGTGCAGTTCCATCCCTGCGCTCAGGTGGTCATGACGGCGGGACACGATCGCTCCGTGTCGCTCTTCCAGGTGAGGAGTTCCAACCTAAGCTGCAAATGCTCACTAATACAGAACCCTTTTATTATGAGTATACCTGAAATGACAGACTTTGTTTTACTTCTTCCTATGCACACAGGGTTGTAATGTCTGTGGTTACGATGGAAATTCCTTGTTAAAGGCACCTTGAAGGAAATTTTCATCTGTGACTGGATATCTACCATAGAGAGAGTACTGGCAAATTTAGTTGTATCAGTTGAAGATTTGTTTCTCAAAGTGTTTGGGTTTAAGGTTTGCAGCTGATGAGGACTAATGAGGTTTTCTGATCATAAGTTGTTTGTAAAGGCTGTCGTGTGTGCAGCAGTCCACTTGCATTTAAAACTCTAATATTGCTGTGAAATCATGTTGGGTACGGAGAGGCTGGACTGCAGCAGGAACGGGCTCATCCTGAGACACTGCCCTGCTCCTCTGAAAAGTAAAGATCTTAACTCTATTTAGGAACTTTCAGCATGGCCCAGTATCAGTAAAATGTTCAGACACAAATGGAATTTGATATTCCCACAGGGCTGCAGGATAAAACTCCAACAATTCCAAGCAAATATTTCCATTTAGAAACAGCAGAATAGTAGTAATTATTTGAACAAAGCATGGGCAAGACAGGGAAGGACAAGGGGTGTGAAATGTATCCAGGAAGGCTGGGAGTGCCTGTTATATAGGGTGAGGAGCCAAAAACCAGGTTATTTGTGGCAGAGAGGAAGAGTTTAATGTTTCAAGGTGGTGTGCCTCTTACTGTTCGAGTCACTTGTACTGGGTGGTTGGTATGATTTTTCTGTGTGAAAGTATTTGATGTGTTCTAAATATGACAGCCTGGTTTGTTTTCTTTTTTGAAGGTGGATGGTATAAGGAATCCAAAAATACAGAGCATCTATTTAGAGAGCTTTCCAATTTATAAGGCTCGTTTCAGTGTTGATGGAGAACAAGTTATAGCCACTGGTACTCACCACAGCATGTTCTTTGTGTATGACATGATGGCTGGAAATATCATTCCTATCCCCAAAGTACGAGGTAAGTTTTGCAGTGCTGTGAGTGCCTGGGCATGGTTAAAGCTGTCCCAGATAGAGATGGCACATGAATTTGCTTTAAAAGGAAGTGCAGTGAATTGTTGAAGGTTATATTTTTAACTGTCTTCAGGGAACAAGTACCTCTAGTTTTGATTTCTCTGGGATATTAAATGTTAATTGTCACACACAAGCAAGGTTGAATTTGGCTGTACTGTGACAGTGAATTACAGAAACGAAAAGCTGAAGTGGAGTCAGGTCTTACTCATATTCATCACACCTCTGAATGCTGAGGCAAAAGAATAAATTATGCCTATTTCAAGTTTTGAATCTTTTTTTAAAGGTGTGGAGGAAAAATTTCTCAGAAACTTCGAACTCTCCCCAGATGGATCATTTATGCTGCTAACTGGAACTTCAGGTTACCTTCACTTGCTGTCAATGAAGGTAATTTCTCTCCATGGTTCATGTAGCTTCATTTTCTTGGTGCCTTTTCCCTTTTGAATCTACTCATATTTGATCTGCAAAGCTTTCAGTTGAAACAAAAGGATGACATACTCTGACAGCTCTCAAAAATGTGCTGCTGACTCAACTGACTGCAGCTTCAGAGAATTATTTTGGGGTGTCAGAACTTGCTCTGCTCTGCACCTCTTTGGGGCTGGTGGGGCTCAGGGCAGGGTTTGGAAAAAGTCATGTGTCAGTGTTGCATTTCAGCTTTGTGCTGGCAAAAGGAATGACCTCAGCATGGAAAGAGGCATCTGGGGGTGGGAGGAATACAGGGTTGCTTTTTTGGGAGTTGTGCTGGTGCCTGCTGCTGTACTGTGTTCAGGAATCCTGCCAGATACTGTGATTCATAATGCACAGAGACGTTTTTTCAGCTGAATTTTAAAATGCCATATGATGGCAGCTGGGTTTGTTTTAAGCTCTTAGAAGGGAAGATACTTTTACAGAAGGGAGTTCAGTTCTGTTGTATAACTCAGATCCTTCAGCAAGGGAGCAAATGAGTGTTTGCTGGACTCAGGAGCTTGTGCTCTGGTCTGCAGGCACTGAAAATGTTGATGCTGTTCTTTGAATGTCAGGGTAGCTAAATGAAGATTTTTGTGGGACAGTAAACAACTTTCCTGCAGATTTTTGGCAGAATCACTGTCACCATTGTTCTTCATCCTATAGACAAAAGAACTGATTAGCACCATGAAGGTAAATGGAAGGTGCACTGCAACTGCTTTCACTCCAGACAGCAGTAAAATATACAGCTATTCAAGTGAGTATTCTAACAGCACTAATCCCTTCAAATTGCACAAGTTTGAAAAAATCATATATTGTTTTAAAAGATAATTAAAAAACTTGATGTCAGTATCTGACCTAAAAATGCAACCAAAGGATACATAATGAAAGAATGGAGTTAACTATTTTGGTATACCTTCAGTTGTTTTGTTTTTTGAAAATTTGATAATTGTGATACATTTGGTAGTTGTAAATGAGCTAATAGTTGTCATCTAATGAAATTTATTTAAACAAAATAGACAAGATATTGTGTATATATGGTTTCTATAATCTAATTCATTCTGCAACCAGAGGAGGGTGAAGTTTTCATTTGGGATGTGAGAAGCAGGAAGTGTCTACACAAATTTGAAGATGAAGGTTCTTTGGAAGGAAAGTGCATTGCTGTTTCAAAAAACAACCAGTATGTGGCATGTGGGTAAGTGACTGGGATTTAACAGCTTCCTCTGATCTCATTTGGGAGCTCTTCAGTGAACTTATTGGTAGCTGGTGAGAGTAGGAACATGATTTGGTTCTAATAAACTTGTAGTAGATGTGAGTCAATGAATATTGCCTGCTTTATGATAATAATTTAATTTTTTCTATATAAATACACCACAGTACACCTCATACCAGCATCACTCCTGTTGTTTTACTGTTGCCATAGACGGGTTCATCAGTTAATTTTGAAATCACAGTGACTGAAATCATGAATTCTGTAATATTTATTTTTATGTTAATTCAGGGTCTTTCCCTTTCTCTAGTTCTCTTTCCTGTCCTCTGAATTTGGCTCTTGCAAGGGGTAACACATTAGCCTTTGAAAAGATGCCTCAACTCAAAGCCACAGGCTGAAAGTGTTTCTCCAAGTGTGAGAAATGCAACTTCAGCCAGTGATTCTTTTAAAATGAGACTAGCAAATTAATACTAGAACAGTATATATTTTCTTAGCCCACTGTAGAATAGGATTTTAAAGTGAACTTACTCTACAGGTATTAAAAACCCCGCAACTGAAAGCTTGAAATTCTTTCAGAATCTTTTGATACCAAGCTCTCATTGCTTTGAATTCATTTTGGTAAGAGATGGGCTCATCAAGGCTCTCCATGGTTAAATGGGCCTCTTTATACATAATTAAAAAAAAAAAAATCAAAACCTGAACTCCTTCACTAAATCCTGTTAGAAACTTCAAAGGAAGATCAAGCTGCAAAAAAAAATACTATCATAAGCTCCAGCAGAGAATTGTAAATTACATTTTTGGGTGAATGGTGGCTATAAATAACACGATGGTATGTACTGCAATGTTACTTTTTGGTATAATTTTTGTTATTTTTTTCCTTAGTTCATCTTCAGGGGTTGTAAATTTATACACTACTGATGTCTGTCTGAAGGAAACCCGTCCCAAACCAGTTAAAGCCATAATGAACCTTGTGACTTCTGCCACCTGTGTGACCTTCAATCCCACCACAGAGATTTTGGCAGTGGCTTCCCGTGATGCTGATGAAGCTGTGAAATTGGTATGTTCAGCTTCCTTTAGTGCAAGCATTTTTGTATCTTGATAAAAATACTGCTGCTGGCATAATAAAACTGGTATTAAGCAGATACGGATGCTGCAAAATGTGCTGGACCAACCAGGTCAGGACATGTACAAGATACTGTACATTTATAAGGATATAAGGTTATTTTCTGTAGTGAAGTTGTTCTGAAAATAACATCTTGTCTCTTTTACCATTTCCCTTTTTACAATCCTGGAAGTGTTCAAGGCCATGTTGGATGGGACTCGGAGCAGCCTGTGGCAGGGGGTTGCAACCAGATGAACTCTAAGGTTCCTTCCAACCCAAATCATTCTATGATTCTATTTCAGTGCTGTAAATACAGCTCAGCAACAAATGTTAATTTTTTAGCAGCTGGTAACTGTAACCATCTCACTGTGGGGTTTTTTTTCCTAGCCCATTCAAAATTTTGCCAGCCATGTCAGAATTTTGGCCAACAGTGGAACTATTGAATTAATTTGAGTGTGTGGAGACCTGTTTTTATTGCTTGGATGTAATTGCTTAAAAAGAAAAGAGTGCAAATAACTGGCTTCATAGTGCTCCTTTTCTCTAGTAGAATTCTATATACAGAGTCATGTAGGGTAGAAATAAAACTAAACATTAGAGCTTAACACTGACCTTGAATTTTAAATTTGTACTTCAGTTTTATTTTTAGTGGCTTTTTCCTAAGTGTAACCTCTGACCTGTTTCTCAATAGGTGCACATTCCTTCATATACTGTATTCTCAAACTTCCCAGTGTTCAGAAGAAAACAAATTTATCTTGCTCAGTCAATGGACTTTTCTCCCAGAAGTGGCTATTTCTCTGTAGCAAATAACAAAGGCAAAGCCTTGTTATTTAGGTAGGTATCAAGTCAGGCTCGTTAATCTCAGATAACATGTTTATATTCTGTAATATGGGGGAGATGACTGGTAAGTGATAAGGTTTGACTTCATGATTTGAAAATTTCACCTACTGAGTTAGTGCAGTGTGGAGCTGGTTTTCCCTTCTGAAGAATGAGCCTTGTTTATTGTCTAATTACAGAATACAGATTGCTGCACGTGGCCCTGTCAAAGCTGTCAGTGGCTTTTTTGCTTTTCCCTGCTGGTGTGGTCAGGAGCAGTGATAACTCTAAGCAGGAATATTTGGGGTTTTTTAAACTAACAACTTTGTGATACTTGAAAAACTTTTATTTAAGATGATATTTTAATGATTTATGAAGACTGACAGGGAGAATTTACAGAGAGACTCCTAAATAAGTCTAAAAATGCCAATAAATCTTGTGATTTGTCCTTTATTTGAACTTGAACTGCATGTTTTAAAGGCACTTCCAGTAACTCTAGCATGTGAATAGTTCCTGCCCTTAACTACACCTGTGCCTCAGGTTAGCTAAGAATACTCACTGACACTGCTGAAGAGTTGTGATTTCTTTATATTCTTCACTCAAAAGGTGACTGAGAAGTTGTAAATCTGTCTCAATGTTTTTCCTTTAGGCTGAAACATTATTCATCTTTCTAAAAGAAGATCCAGGAGAAAATGGACCACTAACTGAGGTGAAAAGAACTGTTGACAACGTTGTCTTGAGGAACCTTATTTTCATTTTGCTACTTCCACCTGTTATAGATGGCAGGAAGAAATTCCTAACACTGTGTGATCTGAAACTGCTTTGGATCACTTAAGTAGAAGGATGTGCTGGAGTAGGGCTTGCCTGGTCGATCCCAGCTTTTCTAATAATGCTCTTGCAGGGAGTTGATAGTTGAAGTACAAACTGCTGTCAACAGGGCTGAGCAGAAGTTAATTGATAGCATAATTGATTACATTTAAATCAAACTCGTAGCAGTGTCGTTAAACTAGCAGATACTTGAACTTGTGTGAGCCCACATGAGTCTACATCATTTCAAGTTCAGATTACACACAATACTGAAGGCTGAAGCACAGTTTGTGTGCAGACAGGATTTTATTGAACACTTAAACATCTTGGGAAACTGGAAAGACCTGTAGCCTTGACAGCAATACAGTAATTCTATTTGACAAGAAATGTGTTATGATGGGAAGCTGAACTTGTTCAGACTGGAAGCAGGTCTGGCTGCTGCTTGCTAAGCTTGCATAGAATTTTGTGATGGCTCAATGTTTGGAAGGCACTAACAACATTCTCTGTACTGGTCTTTCCTCAGGTGTTGTAACCTGCAGATATGAGTATGCTGACAAAGTCAAACAAGTTTTATTTTATATGGAAGTTACAAAATACTACTAGAACATCTGTGTTTTTGAATGTTGGTTTTTTAATAAATATACCTGATAAGTTTCCAGGCAACTTCTTTCAACTTTTTCCAGTGCTTTGTGTTAAGCTCACAACTAAGATTTTATTGCTTGGCACCCAAGCTGGTGATCTGCAGAAATGCTTAAGTGTCTTTAGTTATTATGAGCATGTGAAATATTCCAATGCTGAAAGATAGTGTTAGTTTTGTGTAAACTGACCTCTAGTTCTATGTATTCCCCATGAGCTTTTCCATCTGAGCTTTTCCATCAGCCAGTTATGAAATTCATATGCCATCAGTGTCACCCATCAGGAGAGTCTCTGTTGGAGCTGCTGCTGCTGGTTCTTCATCTGCTGCACCTCTCAAAGCTCTCTTCCTTGAACTGGCCACCTATTTCTGCTTAAATATATTAACATGGAGTTGACTAGGAATCTGCTACAATGCTAACCCTGCTTTGGGAATAAACTGTGACTAATATGTCTGCCCACTTGACACAAGGGAGCTTTTTGGGCAGTAACAACAGGAGCCAAAGTGCCCCAGTAACCAGCAGTGAAGTCACTAAGCCTTCAGTGAAAGTGGCATCACAGAAAATGTACTCTGAGCATGAGAAGAATTAAATTCTATAACAATATAAAAAGTTTTAAATACACAAACCTATTGTTAAATTCTTGTCATGCTGTTTAAAAAAAAAATGTTTTCTGATGTAATGGATTTTTGAAATGGCTTTGCCAGTGATTCATTTTAAGATGAGAATTTGAATTCACAAGCCTTGAAAAAGGCAGAATATGCTCTGGAGGTGTTAAATTGAATACAGTGTTTATGCTTTTTGCAGTGCTTAAACCTAACCTAAAAACCAAGGATGGAAGAGTAAAATTCAATCATATGCACACTTTATTAAGTTGTTTGTAGGATTCTTCTGTTACAAATGTGGCTAAAACCTGTCTGGGACTGACACTTGCATTTCAGAAATCCAGATGCTGGAAGTGGTTTCTTACCTCACTAGAGGGCAGCCTGGCCTTGCTGTTGGGAGGTTTGGCTGTTGGGTGTTACTGAACAGTTTGTCCCATCACAGCTCTGCTGATGGCAGAGGGTTTGGTTGTGGTTAGTAACATAATTCACCTTTTCTCAGTTTCTGTATTTTACCAGGTTTAAGTAGTGTGACTTCATCCACAAAATTAATATAATTTCAAATCAAAGATTTCCAAAAAGGTAAATAAAGGTAAAGATTTCCAAAAGGTATATACCCTGTTATCAAATCTCTGAAGTAGCTCTGAAGGGTTTTGATACCATTTAATGTACTTGTCCTGAGACTGTTCCACTGCTTGCACAGTATGTGCTTCTGCAATTTACCCATTTAAAAAAGAATCCCAAATCCAATAATTCAAAGCTGTATAGCAAGTCATTGGCAGAGCTGGAAGTAGAACGTGGGAATTATTGGATCCTGGACTTGTTTAGTTTGCCTAAGCACAATAAATTGTGCTATTTTTCCTTGCCCATCCTGCTTACTGCTGCTTGTAAGAGTTCCAGATTGGATGGGGCAGGGGAGTAAATGGAAAAGGTGTCATAAAACTGAGGTGCTGTGTACTCTTGTTTTGCTGCAAATTACTTCAAATAGTGGCAGGAAGGAAGGAAAGAGTAAACATTTATTTCTTGCAAATTCTGTGTTGTAAGTTGCAAGTTTTAAGTTCTGCTTATTTACTACAGTGTGGAAATGTTAAAGCTTTGTACTAAGTACCTTCATTCTTGTTGCATTTTTGTCTTCTGGAAAACATAACTTATTGCCCCATCCAATATGAAATAGGAAAGACTTTTGCTCTGAGAAATAAAGGAAACCTCAAGGTACTTGTTGCATTCCATAGTGGGTTTTGAGCAATGACACTTCCATGTACTGAGCAGGTCTTAAAAGTTGGATGATATGCAAGAAGCTGAAACTGTTACTGCTGTGTCTGGGGATGTTTCTTTGGAGTGGGATGAATTACTATTAAGTACACACATTGCTGTATTCTCTTTCTGAAAAGCTCAGCTCTTTGTCAGTTTGCCATGTGTTAAGAGTACTTAAGCTCCTGACCTATTTAAAACCTCTGTATTTAATTCCTTTTTTCCTACTAAGGCTTTTTTTTCCCCAGCATTGCTAAGCTGAAGTTCTTTTAATGAATTATTTCTCTGCTTTTCCTCTCCTTCCATTCTCCTTGGCAAAATAAATTTTATTGATGTAGCCCATGAAAGATTTATCAGGGCAGCCTTTCCCCTCCAGGCTGTGATCTTGTCCAATTTTGCAAGCTAAAGAGAATTAGTCTGGTTGGTGCTTAGAAGAGAAACCTCCAAGAACAAAAAACCTGACTAGATGTCAGAGTAACACTGGGTATTTAGAAGATCATAGAGTTTGCAGCTAAGTCTGTCTTGAATCTGCTGTTTGACCCTGCACCTGTCCAGGAAC
>JAOXXN010000230.1:6439899-6464554 GCA_026770055.1 Myrmophylax atrothorax
ACATTTGCTACAGCTACAAGTACTTCTAAAATCTACAAAATGTGAAAAATCAGAAATCAAAAACCCCTTTGGCATCAAAGGACTGAATGATTATTTTTTTTATCCTGTGTCTCATTCAATGTCCAAGATTGTTGCTTTCAAAACCATTTGGGAAGTTACAGTTCTGTGAATCTCTTCCATGTGGAACTGTTTCAGCTATTACATGGCTTTTCCAACTGCTTGGGGATCAGACAGCAAATGAGATTCTATGTGGATGTGCTCAACCCATCCAGTGTCTGTGATGGTCATGGCACACCTTGAAAATAAGCTGGGTTTTTGCCTAAGGAAGCTTCTCAAAGTATTTGAAGGCCTTTGGGCATCCTCTAAATGCCTTTTTTGCTCTAATTTGTAAGATGTAGAGGGAGGATGCATCCTCTGGAGAGTGTCTGAAATCTGTCTGTCCAGGGCTGTCCAGTCCCCTGGGGGGTCTCACAGGTGCCCAGAGAGCAGCACTGGCTCTCACACTGAATTCTGCTGTGTTTGTGCTGCATTTCCTTTGGGCAAACAGCAGCAGCAACGTGCTGGGCTCTTAAGGACACATTGCTGTCTTTGGCTGGATTTCTGATCTTGAAACTGTGGAACAATTCGATTGTTTTTTTCTGCAACAAAGTGTCTCTTGGGTACTCGGATGTTTTTGTCACAGTGAGATGGCAGTTCAGTCAAACCCACTTTGGAACACTAACAGATGCAGTTGCTCCTGTGTATTTTCTTCCAGCTATTAAAACTATGCCAGTTATACATCTTACTAAATTGCTTTGAGACCCCTTAACCTGAACAAAATCTTACGAGCTGATCAGATGCTTGAAAGTGGCTGCAATATGATTTGGTTTTCATAACAGAGACTGAAATTGTGCTGGAGATCTCAGTCTTCATGGTGTTGTATTTTGCACTTAGGATTGTCTTCATTGTGTGTGTGAAGTATTGAATATCTTATTATGCTTAAACACTTGGGAGGAAGAGCTGAAGCAGAGGGGAGCTTGGAAATGTGGTGCAGAAGCCTTTCCTTCCAATTCCCCCCTGTCGCTGTTCCCTTCCTTGTCAGAAGATCAGGGATCTGTACTTATCATGGATTTAGTTTGCATTCTATTGTATTTTCAGTCAGTTTCTGCTGAATTGAGATGTTTTTCACAGATATACATGGATAGGAACTGCAGGGAGTGGAACTTCAATTTAGGATCTTTGAAGACACATCCATTTTATGAGGACTGAGTTACTTCTGTCTGCAAATCCTGATGCACTGTACTGTTCAGCTAAGGGTCTGTATCACATGCTTAAACACAAGGGTTCTTTGTTCCTCTTTAATCCTTGTTTTAAGCTTTGGATACATATTTCAAAGTTACTGGAAGAGACAAGGTGTTTGGAATATTTGCAATTCAAAAATAATTGTTCAAAAGCTTGCATAGTCATTCAAAACCTCAGGAACCTGCTGTTCATGAAATTGTTTCAGTTCCTTGGTGAAAAACTATTAGCTCTGGTATACTGAGAGGAATTGATTAAGAATTAAATAATTAAGCCATGTGGTTTGGGTTTTTTCCCCCTGTAGCTTCTCCACTGAATGCATTACTCTGACTGTACTGCATAGCTGCATTTTCCTTCTTTGGAGGATGTTTGCCTTCATTTGCACAAAATGGTACATGTGACAGCAATCCCAGCCAGGCCTATTTGTGCTCCAACAAACCTGGGAGACCATGCAAGTGACATTTTGTCTGCACACAGGGGTGAGATTCTGCAGAAACCAGCTCAGTTTGTTGAAGCAGCAGTTTCTTCATGGATTGGAAGATCTGAACTGGGTTGTAGAAATAAAAATTATGCCCCCTGTGCAGAGATTCCGTGTGGGACTTCTGCTGAATATTGAATTTGTGCTGCCAAGAGTCATTCATAGCAAAATGCAAGTATCTGTTCCCCGGTGGGATGGTTGTTCCCTCTGTCCCAGCTGTATAATGCTTCAGTTCAATGAGAGAAGGCTAGAGGGAAGATCACTACACTCTGAGATGAACTGATTGGAATTTGGAAATTAATGGGAAGCTCTGATAACAGGAAATTCAAGGTTACATTTAATTGAGGACACCCAAGAGGTGGTTGGTTACATATCACAGCAAAATGACATGGGATCCTTGAATATGAGACAAATTTGTGTGAGTTAATTTTGTATGTAACAGCCATTATTGCTCATCAAAATATTTATGTCTGTATTAACACAAACTAGTCTTTCATCTGCATAAATTTGTCTAGCAGAGTCAAGCCCCCAAGCTGCTTTTAATAACTACAGTGGAATTCATGGGCTGTCAGTTCTTCCTCCATGTTGTGCTGGAGTATTTCAGCTGTGTATTGCACCACACTGAGTGAAGCACAAAGTAAAATGCTGTGTTCCAATTAACATTCATTACTGTAAAAGGTTGACTCTTTGGGGCAGATACTTGGCCAAAATTGAGCAAATCTTCCATAAAGTTTTCTCTCTTGGAAATGAAGGAACATCGTTTGACAGAGCTGTGCTGGTTTTCTATCCTTGAATTTGCCTTGGCCCGTTATAATGGGATGAAATGACTTATTCTGGCATAATTGTGGGAAAGAATAGAGGCTGTACTTGGGATCCCTCAAGTGTGCTGGTTTCACTTACAGAAAAAGCCAAGATTGAATGCTGTTTTCCAGCTGAGTGGAAAAGCCTTTTTGTGTGACTCTTATTCCTGGTTTAAGTGATGTGTGACATCAGCCCTGATAGCAAATGGCTTACTCTAAAGATGCTGAGAAATTCAGCAATACACAGATTATAATGGGGTCAATCAAAAGTTTTAAATTTTACAGTTAAACTTCCCGAACAGACGTATGTAACTTTGGGGTTAGTCTAAGCTGCTGGAGATTTGAAAGCTTTTTTGAAATTCAGGACTATAAACAAAACTGTTGTAGGATGGGGATTATGTATCTTATTTTCTTCTGGCTTTTGAAGAAATGCTGCAGCTTCACACCTCTCCCCTCGGAGTGTTGTGGAGCTGAGCCTGTGTTGCTCACATTGCTCAAGGTGTTTGCATGAAAGGCAGGATAGGCACAGACTAACAAAGGTGAATCCAAAAAGAAACCAGTGTTTTGCTTAAAACTCATCCTGTTGTAATTCCCATTAATTTAATAGCCATTTGTACTTCTTGCAGGTACAATGTCCACTAGATAGATGTGAGGTGAAGGCTGTATGTAACTCCAGTCAGTGTCCTGGAGCCCAGCAGGGCAAAGTTAGGGAAAAAATGTTCATGTGTTGTTGGATTGTAATGTTCTATACCTGAGTGTGGTGATCCAGAAGGGCTTTGTTAAGGCAAGGAATGATGCATAGTAAGTAATACCAGGCTCATCTCAGGGGTGGGGGAAGAAGTCCAGAGGTGAAATGAATTACATGTCAAGTCAGAACTGGGAATCTCAGCTTAGTTTCTTGATTTCCTGTCACTTTTTTTTTCTTTAAACACTAGATCAGCTTGTGTTGTTGAAGGCTGTGCCTTGTTCTGCTCCTGCATGCATGCCTGCTATTCTTTACTGATTTGCAGTTCCTGAATGATACTGGAGTTATTTCATTGATTCTCCAATCTGTTCTTCTTCCCCAGACACTTAAAAGTGACTGTGCTGATGAGATTCTGGGAAGAACACTAGTTCTGTGGGAGCTGACATCTGTATCAGTGTTTTGTGCTAATCTGTCACCTTTGGCAGGTTTCTGCAGAGATACTCATCTTGCAAAACTTCAGGTTGTTGCACAGAATTCAGTCTTGCACAAGCATTCATAGGTGGCTCTGGTGGATACATGTTAAGACACAATCCAGGAACAGGGAGGGGGAGAAATAAACACAATACAATTGTGTCAAATTTTACATGGTAAGGGCTGTGGAGAAATAACTACCTTTGTTTTAAATGAAATAAATACCTTGTTCTCTGTCTCACAGTGCTAGAGCTGCTTTTGACTCTGAGGCTTTTTCTAAGGTCCTAAACACTTTGTAACCATCTGTCTTGACTCTGTATGAGACACATGAAATAAAACCTTTGAAAGATGGAAAAAAATTCTCCCCAAATCTCTGAGAAGCAAATTTGTACACAAAGCCTGAAGGAGACTGTATTAGCTGTCTGGCTTCCTGTCAATAAAGTGAATTCCAGTGATGTCAGGGGTAAGTCTGATAATTAGGGTCCATGACACACACAAAAATAGAAAGATTACCCAGTACCTGGCAAAAAGTCTAGAAGAAACTAAGAGTTTTAATTTGTGACAATTTTTGTAGGCTGCAAGACTTAAATGATAATTTGAAAAAAGTGTTCAATAACATGCAATCAAGCTTGGACCTATTGCTAAAATAATTACTATATTGCTTCTCTGAACTTGGGATGTTGCAGTAAACAAGTACCTCATTACAATACACACAGAGTTGGGCAGGATGTTCCATACTCTCCTACCTCTATCCAGAAAGAAGCTGAATGAGACCTCTGGAACTTGCATTTTTGGTCCTTTAAAATTAGCCATAGTAACTCACTGATTTGTTTGAACATATCCTCCAGCAAACAGATCCTCCAGCAAATCATGTCTTCACCTCAGAGCAATTAAACCAGTGGACCAGGACTTCACTGGAATGCGTTTACTGCTTTGCTCCTGCCTTTGCCATATGCTGATTTCCCCCAGAGGGAGAAAGTCTGAGTACCATGCAAGATTTTCCAAACAGAATAATGAATGAGTGGGTGTTTGAGCTCTGAAAGGATGTGAAGCTCTGAAGCTGGCATAGCTGATTTGGTATTTTAGCTGCATAGAGTAAATCCAACATTTTCCAGCATGTTTTCAGCTCAGAAACCTGTGTGTACTTATGCAAAACGTTGCCAAGAACAAATGAAGGTGAAGCACATATGATAAATTAATGAACAGGTCAGGCCTCTGGTATCCTGCATTCCCAGCCCTGGAATGTTTTTCTAGCTTTTAACTACAGTAATTAACAAGTTTCTGCAGGAGGGCTCTGCAGGAAGGGGAACCCCTGCCCAGCCCCTCCTGCCTGATGTGCCCACATGGGGCAGCCCAGCCAGGACTCCTTGCTAAGCCTCGTGAGCAGCCTTTGCTTTTGCCAGGAAACAGCTTCTGTTACCCTGGTTGGATGCAAGGGAATGTTATTTGGATGCTTTTCTATGCAAGGAGGGTGTAGAAGAATTGGCAAAAGGCTGTGGGACAAGGAGAAGGTTAATGCCATGGATGAACTTCAAGGCAGCAGTTCAGTGCAGGGAAGATGCTCAAGGGGAGGGCAAAACCCCTCACTTTTCTTCTACTGCATATAGTTTGCAAGATTTCCAGGCACTGGGTGTCTGCACACCAGTATTTCAGCGTGTGATGATGAGTAAGAGAGAGAGAGACAGAGGGTACCACAGGCGTGGGGTGGTCCTGGCTGTGGCTCCAGCTACTTCTGCAGTAGAAGCAGCTGAGCCTGTGGCTGCTCCAGGCTGCTGCTTTAAGGAATCCCCAAATTCACAAATTTTCCTACCTTTCCCAGAGTTTATCCTCTGGGAACCTCTCCTGTGCTTTCAGTCAGGCTCAGAGAAGACTTCAGGAAGTCTCTACCTCAGCCACTGCCCTTAATCTAAAAATATGAGGCACGTAATTGCTGTTAACACTCATACCAGTTCAAGAGAGTGCCAAGTTTGCCAGCAGATTTAATGGGGCTCCTTTGCAGTTAGATTATGTTCCTGATGAGCCTGTCATCACTTCATTAGTTTTCTCCCTTCATAGTTTTCCTGCATTTTGATACCAAATGATCCTTTGCTCTCAAGGACGTAGAGCAAACGTTTCTGCCAAACCTGTGACTGTCACTTCCAGCCACGTCACCTCCAGAGATCAGCCTGGGAAGAAGGGCTAGGGCAGAAAACTTGCAAAAATTAAGTGAGTTTAGTAAATTTTATGCTAATGATATTATATATATTCTGATAAAAGCGAAGACATTGATCTACTCCAACTATCAGCATATACTTCATTAACTTTATTAGGCAAAATCACTTAAGACTTCATAAATTTGAAGTGCTAGTCCTTGCACAGAGTGGTAACACAGCATTTATAAGCACCATTAATTGCCAGAGCACACACTTGCACACGTGTTGTACCATAAGCGAGATCACTTTAAAGAACTCAGCTGTGTGTGTTTATTTACATGTCACACAATGTCATGAATGCATGGGAGCTTTAAAAGTATTCCAAGGAGTTGTGCATTTTATTAATAATTAGTATTTATAGCTTATTCTGTAGATTTTACTCAGCTGGTTGTGTCAGGGGTTTCTGATTGGAGGAAAGTTATGGGGCCGTGGTTTCAGACTGCAGAAACCCTTGATTAGTGATGCTGAACACCTGTGCTCTGGCTGGAGTCAGGAGGAGAAATTGGAATCACCTGTTGTTACAGAGGGCCTGGACGTCTTCATTCCTTCTCTTCTTGCACTTACTGAGTGGAGTATTCATGGCCTGAAACACTTAAGACCTGTGTAATATCAATTATTCACTTCCAAGCTGGCAAATGAAGCACTGATTCAGCAAGCCCTTTCAAGAAAACAGGAATAAAAATCGTGAGGCTGGGTCTTGTTCCCACAGATACTCGGAAGAAGCAGGTAGGTATTTCTCCTTTTCAGACTATTTATTAATTACAGCACCAGATTTTTCACCATACCAGGCAAAAGCACACTTCTTGCCCTAAGAACTGTGACATCCAAGGGATTTTAGAAATGGCCACACAGATGGGTTGTGCTGGAGCAAACCCAGGCTGAGCTCATTGAGGCTCTTCCAGTCAACCCCTGGTCAGGTTAACTGGGCACAGCTGTGGGGGGAGGTGTGATGGGGCAGCGCTGGGGGAGCAGCTTCAGGGGCTTTCACTCCAGGTCGAGGTGTGGCTGAATTTGGGAAGGCAGGTAAGAGTTTCTCCACAATCTGATCCTCTTCTGAATCCTTTTTCTGGAGGTCAAAGCTCTGTCTGTTGGTTTGTGTATGTGCTTTGGTCCAGCTCAGAGATGAAGTTCCAGGTAATGACTTTGATCAGTTGTTTCTCTAGAAAGTGTAACGTTGTTATTCTGATAATAACTGAGTTCTGAAGAAGGCTATTCCCCAAAGGAGTTTAAAGGGCTTTTTTGAAAGTATTAGGGATAGAAGAGCTAATCTAAACCCTGTGAGCTCTCTAGAGTGCAGTATTATTGCTCTCAGCACAGGAACTGCTCACGGATGGGTTGAGATCCCTTTCTTGAGGGATCTGTTCTCATTCACAGATTTGGACCAGGAAAGCTGTGGGGTTTCAGGCCAAAAAGAATCCGTACCAGGACAGCAGACAGTCTACTTGTTCTGTGGTCTGTTCCCTAATTCCTGGCTCCTCACTGGTAGTTCTTGTTCAACAGGACACTGTGGGCTGCTAAAGGAGGGAGCAGCTGCTGAGCAGAAAACTCATTTGCAGGGCTAAAGCCTTTTCATTGTGACAAATTCTATTTTTCTCCCACCTCCATCTTTACTTTCCAACCTCACTTCTTTCTTTTTAATATAACTAGGCCAAGTGGGATAAAGGCAAAGGGTAGGTTTCTGCACCCCAGGTAAAATTTATAGCTTTTGAAAAGCTCCTGTGGCTCAGGATGTTAATTGTAACTTGGGACTGGAGCTACAAGAGGTAAATCTTTAATAACCTCACACACTGCTGTTGGGAAGGCAAAAAATTGAACAGTCTTTTCCCCTGAACACACCACTGTGATGTCTCTTTGCTGACACAAAACTTGGAATTTTTTAAAATCCTAGAAGTAGTCCAAGGCATGTATGTATGGACCAGGGCTGTTTCCAGATTTTTCCAGTGCTCAAGCAAAATTTGGTTTTGTAACGATGGTGTAGGTGGGGAGGGCAGGAGTGATGTATCCCTGGAGGGACAGGTGGGAGAGCTCAGCATGGCCTCTTGGGGAAGCTGGAGAAAGGAGCCTCTTTGAGGAGTGGTTGCGTGGCTGGATTTCTTCCTCTCCTCTTTTGTTGTGCCTTCTGTTTTACCTGGGGCTTATCTTGTTTGTATGCACATACACATCAATCCATCTTCAGCTCCTCCCAGTTCCTCTGCCTTGGATAGCTTCAGTTGTATTCCAATGGCATCTGCAAGCCCAGACACAGACCACAGCCCCTTCGCTGTAGTCAGGAGGCAAGCACAAAGCAAGAGCCTGTTGTCTGCCCCAAAAAGGCTTGCAAGGTTGCAGAGAAGGGAACCCATTTTCTTCAACTTTGTGTTTCATTCTGAGGTGGTGAATTAATCCATTCTGCTGTTTAGCCCTGAGTTAGACTCTAAAGTCATTTGAAGAGTATGGAAGAGGGTTAAAAAAATGTAACAATCTTCTAAAACCTTAAAATGAGCAGGTTACATGACCCAGCAGATTAATTCAGAGAGAATCGAGTGATCCATGGCAGAGGTAAGACATGTGATGAACAGCTCCGGTACAGGAGGGCGAATGATGTCAGCCTCATTTGAAAGTAATTGTTTTGGTACATGGCTGGCATGCAAACTGCAGCAGCCTGGCATGGCACGTGCTCCTCCCTACAAATGGGCAGCAAAAGCAGACATTTTAATGCTCAACTAGCAGCACTGCACCTGTACCTAATTAATTTATATCTAGATCTAGCTATGGGAGAGAGAAAACAACTGGAATAATGTTACAAGTACTGGTCTGCAACTTATTCTGAGTTGCAAAGTGTGAGTTTATTGTTGTCTGGGCACCCTGAGGAAGGGCAGGTAGTCCTAGTCTGGCTCAGGGAGTAAGGCAGGGCATGGGCTCCAAATATTTTTAGTTCTCCGAGACAGTTTCTAATTCATAGACAGAAAATAATCACCACCTGATGGCTGCTCGTTCCAGTCTGCAAAATATGCTGTTGGTCTCATTTTGTTCTTTATAGACAGGTATACTCATCAGCCAAATATGGCTCACCAGACTTAGCACTAATTAGCTGCTATGCTGGCAGTCTCTGCCCAGAGATGTAATGAGAGAGGAACACAGATGTTAAAATATCCATTTATCCTCAGAGTTTGCTCCTTTTCTGTCTTTCTTGTACTTTGTACTTTCTTTTACACTTGGTTGTCATTTACATCTGCACTGTGAAGGTTGAGGAGTGTGGCCCTTTGTCTTTTGCTGAAGTGATTTTTTGCAAACATTCAGGATTTTTGTGAAGCCTTGGGAACAGCCAGTGCCTTGTGGGCCAAAATGTTCTCAGGTCAGTCCCTTGCAGGTGAAGCCACAGGTGGGGATGTTTCAAGATCTGTTGAAGAGACTGTTATGCAGGAGAATTTTGTGAAAAGGGGAAAATTTAATGTATCCCACAAGCCTGTTTGTCATCCTGCTGCCACTATTGAATGCCTTCCTTGGAGGAACCTGCAGTTTGCAACACCTGGGAGCCTTGGAATCCATCCTTGGGATTCATTGACAGATATTGGGTATATCTTGAGTTCTCCTTGAGCCTTATAAACCCAAAAGCATCACAGGCTGCTTTTTCAAGGCTCACTATCTCTGTGTTATTCCAAGTGTTGTAGATGAGGATTCTCCAGGCAAGTGTGTCAGGAAAATGTGGAGCTCTGGGAGTTGTATCCAGCCCCTGTGATGGAGAACAGGGTTCAGGTGTTGGTAAATTGACTTCATTACATAGGTAGGATGTGCTGTTGGCTTAGTAAATTTTCAAAAGCAAAGCTATTTATGTAAAGGTTAAAACTCTGCTGACTATTTGACTTCCTGAATGAAGAGCTTAAGAGTTCAAACCTCTATGTCTGTCTTTACATTTTCTCTGACTGCTAAATGATTTTTATTGTATTTCATTTCATTCAATAACCTTATCACAGACTTGAAATGAATTTATCCCTTGCTTTCCTCCTCAGACAGAAGCTGATGAGGTCTCAATTTTCCAAATAGGCTTCATTTACAGTTGCAGCAACGTCTGAAAATTGAAGCTGCTTTCCTTCCCCCATTGGCAGTTGCAGAGAGTAAATAGTATGCAGTGCTATGAGGAGCACGACCCAGAGCTTTTGAATTGAAATTTCCTATTTCCACAATGGGGAGAAATCCTTTGTCAGTGGAACAAGTGCAGTGCAAAGCAATGGCTTTTCATTTTCTTTGATCCAATAACCAGAGGTTCAGTCCCAAACAATGCCCTGGCCCTGCTTGTATTGTGGTTCAGTATTGCACCAGTTACTTCCAACCTGTGTGGAACCGGAGCTAATAACACAGAATGGGAAACAGTACATTTCTGATTACTGTAGGGCATATATCCTACTTCATATCTCTCTTTTAGAATTATTAAAAATGAAGAACTCAAGGAGTTTTAATTGGGTACTTCTTGGCAAAATGTGGACCGACTGTTTTCTTTAGTGGGCTCTGTGGCTGTGATTGTGTATCCATGTGTTTCTCTGCTGCTATTTGGAAAGAGTCATATTTTTACAGGAACATAACCCATTTTCCCTTTATTGTAATTGTTTTGGAATAAGAAGTAATCATCCAGGACTGAACAACTTGCTCTACCAAACGTTCTGTTCTCAATTCTAGTAAATTGCTTTGAGAATTGAACAAAGCTCTGCTCAATCATGCAAGATATCCATCCTGAAGAACACCAGGAAAGTAAACCTATCTTAGCCCACTGCAATCATCTTTTTTACTTCTTAAAAGATGAAAGTGTAAGAGCAGGATTCCAAATGCACAGGACTTAGGAATCTTCATTCACTGAACGAAGAAATTAGTTGGTATAACAACTTTATGTTCCTCATCTAAATCCCTAGACCTGGCAAGTGTTTAACTTCTAATTTATTACTAATAGAGCAACTCTGGTTTGACAGAACCTTCCACCTGTGGGTATCAGTGTTTTTCAGTTCAGAATGAAGGCATTGAACTCCTTTGGAGCAAGCACGGTGGGGATGGATTATATCAGTGTAGTAACTCACCTGTGCATTTTATTGGCAGTGTGTCCATAGATATTATTTGTATCCCTTGTGCTCCACACTAAACCTCACAAGAACAAGCTGTCCAGGTAACAGTTTTCTGTTTTTTGCTCTAAGTGCTAAGTAGATATTTGTATGGATGGGAAAACTCCCTTGCAATCTTTCCTCTTATGTGCAAGTGCATTACCTCTAAGATTGGGATCTCAATCTTTCAACTTCTTTTTCCCCCCTGTTTTCCATGTTGGTTTTATTTGTTGGTGAAGTCAGAAATTGAGTGCAGAGGCTCCAGTGCCATATCATGTTCTTGTACTGATACACAGTGTGGCCACTGGCACATGCGCTCTCCCACTTCTTAGGGGATGGAAAAAAGGTAGTAAAAGTTTTTATGGGAATAAGAAAAGAGATATGGGAGGTAGTTATTGTTCACAGAAATGCTGCATTTTTCAGAAGAATTGTGTGAAGGTTCCTTGTACTTCATCATTTCTATTTGTGGCTGCGGAAGGTACGTAGTGACTGCTTGAAAGAAACCATCCACCTATTGAGTAAATAATATTTTATAGGCTGCTCTGGACTTCCTTTCCCTTTTCTTTTAAAGATTATAAGTTGTGAATATGACAGGAACAAAAAGTTAGGGGTTTGAAATCAGTGGGGTGTAACAAGGCAATAATGATAGAGCCTTGGAAAAGGGCAGTGCACCTGGGAAAACACTGGCATTTTCAGAGCCACTGTAAATACAGGTTAGTAAACCAGCTGAATAATGTCATTCATTTCATCACTACAAGTATCTTCAAACACTGGGCAAAGGGCTGATATGTCTTCAGTCTCCTCCTGCTCCATGAGGCTTGTGCTGTGAAATAGCACCATCCTTCATTAGTAGAAGCTGTTGGTTTGTGTTTTGTTCTTTCTAAAAGCTCCCATGGAAAATTGTCACAGAAAGCTCTTAGCTTTGCAAGACACAGATAAAGTCAATTCTGTCATCTATATAACTTATAAAACCTAGGTAAAAGTGAGTTTAGTAGAATCTAATTTTGCTTTTAAATAAGCCTTGTAAATATAAGCTAGTTAGTGCCTGAGACACCATATCAAATGCAATTTGATTTAAAGTTCTAGAAATGTTTTCACACACAGAGAAATCAGGCTAAATTTTCTTTATGCACTGTTTGTACATACAGTACACTTGAATATGGCAAACAACTAAAAAACCTATCAGTAGTGCTTTGTAAAGGGGAGGAGGACTTTGTTAATTCAGCTAAGAAATATCCATCTGATGGAGCTCTGTTCTGAGGTCAGTCTTATTTTGTGAGCCAGGATTCAGAGCTGATGTGGTAGTCTGGAAATCCAAACCAGCCACACGAGTAAAACCAAAGATTTTCAGCAATCTGTATGTACTAATAAGATTAACATGTGTAAATTGGAAGCTCTAAATGAAGTGCAACCATTTCCTTCTGGATAATGGAAAAATAAACAGGTGAACAATATTGTAGTGCTTTCAATTAACAGTTTTTCTTGTTGCTTGCAACTAAATTAATTGCCACAAATATGATCTGTCCAGAAAACTGATTGATCAATCATTGTGTTTTTGTTACTCTTGAAGACTTTTGTTTCATAATTTATATCCATGTTATGCTCACTCATGTATGTACAATGCCTGGCTTCCAAGTTCTGGCTCAGGTCAGGGAAAAGCGGTTACCCAACAATAACCATGTATTAATATTGGGAATTTGGGCAAGGAAATGGGACCTGAGAGGGTAATGAACATAAAGAGTTGCAGGGAAACTCTGGTATCATGAGATTGAGAAGCTGGTGATATCCTGGGCACTCTGTGGTAAAATCCTCTCAGAAGACTAAATAAATGTGGTATCCAAACACCAGGAGAATGATGGTGCAAAGAAATGGGCATTTATCCATGTCACTATTTATAGACAAATTTATGATAAAAGAATAAAAATGCTTGTAATAGTTGATGTAATGAGGTTTTGAAACAACCTTCCTGTTGAAGTTGTGGAAGGAACAAATCTTATCTGGTTTTAAGATAATGCTTGTGGTTTGATAAAAGGGGTAATCATGCTGTGGTTTCCTGTCACAGGAGGGGGTACAGTAGGAATACAAAGCCTCATCTGGAGCAGTGGAGGGGAAAAAAAAACCCTAAAAGAAAATAAATTTGAAATGTCAGGTTTTTTACTTGATTTTAATTCAGTGCTGTATTTTCTCATTTGAAGTCTCTTCAAAGTTAGAGCTGCTCATAGTTATGCACATAATTGACTCAGGCTTTTTGGTGTTAGAGAGGCACCTATTTCACACAGTTTCTGGATTGTTGTCTCTTTGGATAAAAACCTTCAGATAAAAAATAGCACTTTATGATGAAATATTCTGAAGCTGGTGATAGAGTGGGGACTACATCCCATTTCTGTAGTACTTGGCATTCAGCATTTTTGAGCTTGCCAAACTGAGGCAGAGGGAAGTTGGGGAGGTTTGTTTAAAGTATTTCAGCGAGAGGCAGAAGTGGAACTCTAAACTGTAAATCCCCATTTCTTATGTTTATATGGGCTAATCTTGCTTGAAAGTGCCACAGGTTGCTTACAAAAGCAAGTGGAGGTTCCTCCCCAGCTTAGCCTGAGCACACTCTGCATCCTCTGGCACTGAAGGAGTTTATTGAAGAAGAACTTAAACAGGGCCAAGACATCGAATTTTGGAGACACATTTTCCCCCTGACTTTTAGGAAATAGGATATAAGGAACTGTAGGGGCCATCAGCTGTTCAGAAATGGGTGGTCATCAAGCAAAACAATTCTTAATTTGGTAGACTTTGAGGTAAATACCTATATATAAACTAGTTATTAGTGTGTGGGTAGCACTGATGGAAAATACCTTTCTTTAAAGTGAGTCTCAGCAGTCCTGCAAAGAGGTAATTTGATCCTGAAACATTCCTCATTAGTGATCATTAAACAAGAGAAACCTCCTCCTTGTATTTGACACTTTTTGGGATATAAAATTGACAAGATCCTTGTATTTTTTTTCCCCTCTCTGTGGTGTTTTCTGCCTTCATTTTTAATAAAGTGATTTTGAGGCATCATCCTTGGTTCCCATCTCCCATCAGAATCATGGAATGTCTCCTGCAGTGTCGCCCTGTGTTTTGTGGGCACAGGTTTGTGATGCACTTCAGTTATTATTATTTTTTTCTTCAGAAATGCATTACCATCCAGTGAAGCTGTTTCTGTTTGGTTATGGACTACTGCTTCTCCATACAAATTGTCCTTCCATAGTTGGTTTTATTCTTCCAATTATCAATTCCATGTTTGATTCATAATTTACATAATTTTCATGAGCTATTAATATTTTCTATTAACTAATAATGCATCAGAAATTTTCAGTCATGTCTCTTTATCTTTAATGTAACATTACTTAAAGAAGGTCACACTGAATTATCTGTGGGCTGATACTCCTGAAATTTGATTGTGACATTGTCAGTTCAAAGGCTTTCTGGCATGTAATTACAGATATTTTTAATTGTAAGATTTTCACACTATGTGTATGTGTTTGATAATGCTGCACATTTAGAGAAAATAAAAATGAATTTTACACACCTTGGTGCCACAGGATGGCACTCATCTTTTCCTGTTAATCTTAATGAATGTTAGCAAAACATTGATTTTTTTTTTTTTCCCATTGAAAATACCCTGTTTGAAATCAGGATATCATATGTTGTAAAAACAAGGAAAAAAGAACCCAAACCCAACCATTTCCCTTTGCCCATTGTGTGGTTTGTGGGTTTGGTTTTTGTGTTGTTTTGGTTTTTTTCTTACATCTTCAGGCCAAAGGGAGCTATTACACCTTTTTAGAGAAATTGTTTGTTTGTTTATTTGGAGTTTATTGTGCATGCTTCTTCTTTTTGGTTACATTTTTTTAAGAAATAATGATCCTTTTGTGGCTGTTTGGAGTATTTGAGATAATGTTGTGATACCAGAGGTAATCTGATAATGAGAAACCTGTCCAGATCCCTCTGCACGTTGGTAACCTTTCCCAGCAGACGCTGTTGGGGCAGTGCCAGGGGAGGTGTGGGCGACGTGGTGCCCCCGAACACGGGTCTGTCACTGTGAACAGGAGGGTCAGGCTGTAAACTGAGCCTGGGCACAGAGGTAGTTAATTCCTTTTCCTCTCTTTCATCCTCACTTCACTTTTATTTTCTATTTCTGTTGGCATTTCCGATTGCACTGTTTGTTCTTTCTCATTTTGACTGCTGTATCCCACTCTGCTTCCGTGGTTTTGTGTTCTGAATTTCTAACCCTTGCAGAAAACACATGTAATGTTTTACTTTCACCACATTAGACATCAGTGGATTAGCCCTGTCTCTGAGAACACACCAGTTTTACCTGTGTTCTTTTGTATTACAAGAATGGTATTTATTTTTTATAAAGGAACTTATATCTGAGTGGAAAAATACTTTAATTACTGCTGGCCCAGGTAAGTGATATGGGTACCAGCCCAGTCTGTTGAAGTTTAATGCAGTCATGACAAGGTGGTTGGTTCTAATTTAAACTGGGTAGCCAGATTGAGCATGGACCTTGATCCTCCACCAAAAACAGTTAGAACAAATATGAACTCAGGGCAGTCAAAAAGCTGATCAAAGAAAATGTTATCAGGTGGTGTAAAGGATGCTGCAATCAGTAAAAAAAAAATGATAATTTAAGTAATTTCAATGAGACTCTGTCACATCTGGGGATTTGCAGTAACCTGGGTTTTCAAGCATTGCAGTTCTTGTGTTATGTTGATGTGTGAAAGATCTGCAGAAACAAACTGGCCGCACACAAAAAAAGTCAATTAAAATGAATGCTTTGTCTGACAGGATGTGTTACTAGTAGCAACAGTAAACATCCCTGACAGAGTACTGAAGTTCATTAGGAAAGATGTTTACCTTCTGTTTTCCTCTTCTAACTAAATTAATACTTACTAATTTGGTGGGTTTTCCCCCCTACTTCTACAAGAGGGGGAAAAACTTCCAAGGAAATAATACACAAAATGGAACGAACCCTCTCTCTGTTGTCTCTGAGATCACAGTTGGAAGGGGGAATCTGGATGAAAAGACTCATTTCTTTGGTTTCTGGACCCCTTGAAATTAAAGGAAAATCAGCATCAGTATACTTCAGATTTCTTCTGTTGTTGCTGCTGCTCACATGAATTTTGCATCACATCCATGTCAAAGTTCTGGATGTTGCTAATCCCATTTTAGTGTTTGTTTTTCTTTGATAGAAGTTTCATTGTTGCATTTTTAATGTCCTTGAGAAAGGCAGCCTATGATTTATGTAGTCCCCCAGTGGGAGACCTTGGTGTTATCTCATTTAAACCATGCCCATTGCTGGAGTTGTTAATGTGCCCATCACTTCTGTGGGCTAAATCCTCTGGTTGCTGTAGTTACTGGCACTGGGGATTGACCAAGGTGTGTGTCTGTGGCATTGCCCCCTTGATATTTGATTACCAGAAGATTGAGATATAATTCCAAGATTTCTATTCCTTGGGAATGAAGTGCTGGTGAGGTCAGAGGGTGTTTGCTCTGATCCCAGCTCTCCACAGACTCCAAAGCTCGATTTTAGTTATGAGTTTCAACTCGGAGCCCTTGGTTTTCTTGAACTTGAGGGAACCTTTCTTAATAGGACTTTGATGGAATATATCAGCTTTATTTGCTTTGAGACTTGTGTGTTTATTTTCCTTTAGGGAAAGGAGTGATGGGGCAGCCGAGGGGAAGATTCTTTGCTGCCTTCTGGTTGTGCCAGTGGGGAGAGGAATCAGCCTGATCCCTGGGTCTGCATCCCCCCTGGGGAGGGAGCAGGGCCCAGTGGGGACAGCTCATATTGGGGTGCCTGGGGATGCTGCTGGAGCAGCCTGAGGAATGAGGCTCCAAGGCTGGAGGAAGGAGCCTGCTCTGCAAGGATGTGTGTGTGTGTGTGTGGAGGGTGTTTATAGCCCACTCCTACTGTCATTCTTCTGCCCGGTGGATCAGAGTTCTGACTATTGTAAGAAAATCTTTGATTTAGGTCACTTAAAAGAAAGTTCTAAGGGTTAAACAGCACCCCAGGTTGTTTTTCAGGTTGTTCCTGAAGCAGAGGCAGTGGCTGCTGCTCCTGTGCAGCTCTGGGGCTGTGTGGGGACTGCGACCTGGGGCTTGGGGTTGCCCTGGGCTCCCCCACTGCCCTCTGCTGCTTTGTCCTTGGGTTTCTGAGGCACAGCTGCAGACAGATCTGGGGTGGAATTGTGAGTGGCTGTTTGGATTACATCAGTTACTAGTTGCCTTTTTTAATACAGCTTTTCCTCACTTTTCTCTAATGCACTGCAAAGATTTCTTTCTTTTTTTTTTACAATCGAAGTTCCTGTTTCACAATGAGGCAAATCCAGACTTAATGTTCTGCTGCCTTTTGCCTGCAAACAAATTGAGTCTGACCTGAGCATTTTGGAGTATTTGTGCTGTAGGAGAGAGACCCACTAATTGGGTGGGTTTGGCTGGGTGTCGAAGCTACAAATGTCAGAAGGAAGATGAATACGGAGCAGCTTGGATTGCAACCCAAGCTCGATGTTCTCCCTGCTTCCATAGGAACTTCAGAAAGAGCTGGGAAAAACTGCCAGCCTGAAGCTTTGTGTTTTCTCTTTGTGAACTTCATATTGATTGCTGTTCTCTGGAGGGGTGCTGAGAAAAGGAGGAGGGAACTTACAGTTTGTGTGTCCTCTGCTCAGCTGGGTAGTGAGAGCAGGAAGGGCAGGCTGAGAACTGCTGAAGGGAGGAGGAAAGTGGTGTTTGTGTCTCTATGTCTGTGGTCCTTTCTCTTTGCAATTTGCAACAGGGTTAACTGTAGAGTTTGCTCCCTCCTGGCTGTGGGGCAGGTAAAGGAGTGTGAGCCTGAAGCACTAATGCCCACCTGGTCTGTGCTTGGGTTGGAGCTGCTCTCAAGAGAAAGCCTTGCCTAATGTATTTGGTCTTGGTTTTTTCTCCTTCGAACAAATAAATGGTCTTTCCCCAAAATAATTAAACCAAGGAATCTGTTCTTTGTGTGTTAGTCTTGGGTGGAATAATTAAGTTGTTTTTGTTCTGAAAGCACTTACATATTGATCTGTGCTGTGAGACTGCAAATGCCATTCCCTGGCTGAAAGGGTTTGGCGCCATTAACAGATGTTTCTGTTTCTCCAGACGTTTCTTTGGAAAAGGAGAGGCTGAAAGATCTGGAAGATCCCACAATGGGGATGAAATGAGGGAAAGTATCTTGTGATATTTTGCTATAACCACAGGGGTTTATGGGCATAGAAGGGGTAAGATGTGTAAGTGCTGTAATTTATTACAAGAACTGGCATAATTGACAGAATCAGAGAAGCCCCAGGGGGCACAAGAAGAGATGTCAGGAGAGCCAGGGAGGAGCCATTACCTGCATGTGTCTTTCTTCATATGAGTCCTTGGGATATAGAGCTGGCTTTGTTGTTGGTTGGGGTTTTTTTTTAAACTATTTTTTCTGTATAGCACCTGCCAGCACATGTTAAAGTTCTTAAAATAAAAATCTCTTGTGTGTGGGTAAGGTGGATGCTTCCAGAAAAACCAGAACACAATAAAGGGATCAGAAAACTTTGAGATCTAGAACACGCACAACCCAGAGAGCAGCTTGTAAGGGAAAAGTTGTTGTTGGCTTTATGTGGCTTTTTGGGCTTGTTTGTTTGTTTAACCTTTCAACTCTGCTTTAGGAAGCCTTAAGGCTTCATTAGTGAAATTTAAGACTGAATTACATTTGTCTCTTTAATGAGCATTTAAGAGTTTGGGTGATTTTTCTGCCTTACAGTTCTTGCTGGGAATCCTTCCAAGCTCCTGCCTCTGGGTTTTGTGGTTGTTGGAATTACAATGTATTCATATTTCATGCTGGAGATGTGCTAAACTACACAATGAGTCTGAGAGCAAGGATCAAAATACTCAGTTGGTGGCATGGATAAAATGATGTTTTGCATGATAAATTTTATAACCACAGCAGAAAAGTCTCATTTGGCTTCAGATTTGTGGTGTCTCTTTATATGAAATGCCCTAAACTCATGGCAAGACACTCTGTGGGTGGTAATTTTAATAAAATTTTTTTTTCTGTGCTTATGCTGTGTAGCAGTGTGTGAATCCAAGCCAGTACATTCTGAAATGTATATATTTGAAGAAATGTATTTTTAAGCACAATCCAGATGCTCACCAAACAATGTATTCAGGATTTTTTTCACTCAGCACATGCTAAATGCCACTTAAAGCAATATATGTGTGCTTTCACAGGTGGGATGAAATAAGGGTAAAGGATCTTATTGTCGGAATTGCTGAATTCCTTTCTTGCAGTGACTTGCAATGTGACCTCAGCAGTGTTTAATTTGCCATCAGATGATGGCTCTAACAATATCATTAATGGTAACAACCAGAGGCAGTTCTTGGGAGTGCAGAGTCAGCCCCTGCCCCGTGGCAGCTGTGCTGAAACCCTGGAGCAGATGCACCTGGGAGCAGCTCCCCTTCAGCCTTGCTCACCAATATTTGGGTGCTCAGGGCTGGGGGGTTTGGCTGAACTGCTCACTAAGGCACTACAACTTGTCTTTTTGACAGCCAAAGCTCTGAATCATCCCTTACAGCTCAAGGAATAGCTAAAAGGTTACCTTTTCCAAGATGGATTTGTTTTGGAGCAGCAAACAAGGAGCAGGAGGGGTTTGTGTGGCCACAAGATGGCAATCACAGAGCAAACATCCAGGTGACAGCCTTCTCTGCAGGATGCAGCGTTTAAATTAACACCGTGCTCCTTGAGCTGCCAAGACTCCTATAAAATAGAAATGGTCCAGCAGGCAGGGAAAGGTGCCGTGCAGTGTATGTGTAAAATGTACATGTGCTTGTTTAAATGGTATTTCCTCACTAAACCCCACAAATGCCCAGTGCACTATGTAAATATACTGTTCTCTGCTTCAGGCAATTGCTGGGATAACTTTTTCAAGTTTATCTCTATCACTTTAGGGCTGAGGCAAGTGGAAGGCAGCAGTATTATATTAATATACGGATGATGATTCCAGCATACTGTAGTCACTATAAAGCTGTTTAATAGCAGCTTTTTTCATTTCATCTCTTTTACCAGAAGCTGCACAAATTGTCTGGTTACTTTTATACTTCAGTCCTGAGGGCAAAAAAATAACTGTAAAAATCAGTTTGGAATGTTCCCTGTTAAACTCTTTTCACGGGTCAGAGGCATGACATGAAATATTTCTACAGAGAAAATAACAAGTTCTGCAGTACGTCACTGCTATAGGCTCCATTTCCACATCCTGCAAAATAGCTCCTCTCCTTTCGCCCCATTTTTCTTGCTGTGTGAATGGATATGGAAGTGTTATCAGAGTTGGCTTGTGGTGCAGTGTGCTGATTTTGATGGAACTATTACAGAAACAAGAGTTAGTGTTGGCCTCTTCTGTAGGGATTTGAGAGCCCACACGGTGTGATCACAGCATTAAAACACCTCTCTCTCCACCCGACTCTGCTTCTCTTGATCTGCAAAGGTCAGGCATCACTTGACGTGGCTGCAGGAATGAATGGAAGGTAAGGATACCTTGCAGAGGCCAATCTCCTCTGATGTGCTGCTCCCGAGTGGGCAGCCTGTCAGGTGAGCTTGGCTGGAAATCCTACTTATAGCCACCAGCCCCCAAGTGTGTGCAGAGGCTCTTGGCTGCTTGTGCTTGTTCCCATCTCTCCGGAAAGCTCTGATCCAGTCCACAGGCTTGTTGTCCCACTAGAGATGGGATCCAGTCTTTAATGCCTTCTTTTGATTCCATTCCATGTGCAGTAGAAGACACTTGTGTCCTCCAAAATAGGGATGAATGGTGTATTTGATACTCAGTGCCACCTTGTAGAAGAAATGGTTGAAAAACAAGTTTGGGAAAGCACAAAGGAGCACAGAAGCAACAGGCTGTACTTTCCCCTGTCATGTCTTGGGGGAAGATAAAAGCATGAGAAACAGATTGGGTCCAGATTGCCTTCCAGGTATAGGAATCTTTGGGATCTTGATAAAACTGAGTGTTTAGCAGCACAGCTTGTTGCTATGTTCTAGTATTCCAATGTATTCACAAGAGGAATTATTGGGTCATATTTTAAACC
Source organism: Myrmophylax atrothorax (assembly GCA_026770055.1). Lineage (NCBI taxonomy): Eukaryota > Metazoa > Chordata > Aves > Passeriformes > Thamnophilidae > Myrmophylax > Myrmophylax atrothorax. The sequence goes on from JAOXXN010000230.1 coordinate 6,460,968, forward strand.
TTGAGAATGGCCAGAATTACCTATGATATTATTAAAATACCGAGCACCCAGTAGGATGTCTGGTCTGGTTCTGTCTGGTGTGAGCTGTCACAGTGGCACAGTGAGGGTATGACCAGGACTGTATACATTGGCTGGACTGGGGGTGTTTGAGGCAACTGCATTTTACTCCAGAATCAAAGCAGGGAGTGAGGGGTCTCTGCTTGTAAGCACCATGTCTGTAAATATACCCATCACTTTGTGAGTCTGGGAAAACAGTTAATTATCCAAATAAACAGCAGCAGGAGGAAGTCCAACTTGTTTTTCTAGTCTTTCCATCAGCTTTGAGCTTGTGCTGTGGTGTAACACCATACAGAGCCTTTCTAGCTCCTTCCCTTTAACTGTTGTCATGGCATTGTTATTTCTGGGGTGATCAATTTGCGCAAGTTGAAACTTGTGCCAGACTGAAATAATTTTCTGGTTATGTGAGGAGCCTGTGTGATATTGGTGGGCTAAATCTACGTGTGTTTTAATGGATAACTGGAAAAAAAGAATCAAGTTGATATGCTTGCTGGCTTTTTATTCCCCATGTGGGTCTTTTCCTCTGCAGTCAGAAACTTGCAGAGCTGTTTCCATTCTTAGACACAGCAATGGGATGTTCTGGTCCAGATGTGTGTGGAGTGGCCAGAAAGACTGTGTAGAGGAGTAGGGAGACAGAGGTGGCTCTGTGGCAAGGCAGGCGTGTGAAATGGAGAGAATTAGAGGGAGAAATCAGAACTCAAGAGATTGGATGAGGGCATGAGGTGGCAGCGAAGCACCCGTGGAGCTCATGAAAAAGCTGAATCTAACAAGAAATTACTAATGTGTAATAAACATCAACAGCCTAAATGTGTCAGCTTTAAATACTGATTTTCTATTTTCCCCCCAGTAAAAAAACCCTCTGAATTCTGCAAAGCCTAAATATGAACAGTAACAGTGCCAGAATCTCCATCTTGTTTTATAGATGTCTCAAGTTTAGACCTGTAGAACAGGAGTCAAGGCATAGCAGGCATGAAAGTCTTGGAAGAAATAGCTTTCTCTTGGTTGGAATACAGCAGGTATGAAAAGACTAGTTTTAAAGAACTAGTGTTTTATTTCATTTCTTTAATTAAAAGGAATTACAGGAATAAGACATTGCATGAAACCCTCTCAGTTTTGTGGGCTCCAAATTGTCACCAAGGCAGGGCCAGTGTAAAGCTCAGATTCACAGCTGAATGCAGAACACTCCTTATCTGTATTTTTGCCATAGCTGGTACCCAGAGCACATCTCTATTTTGTTTCCTTTTTGACATTGAATGGAATGTGGTTTGTGCTCCCTAATAGAGCTGGCACAATTTCAGGCTGATATGGCTGTCCTGGCAGTGTCAAGTCTATCTTGAGCCATCAAGACACAGTGGCTCGTTACATCCTCATTTTTATCATCTCCTGTTCTCCTCTGTTGGAAACTCACAGCAGAGGTTAAAAACATGCCCTGCCCCGGGACTCCTCTCCAGCTGCTGAGGGCCCATTTTATCTCTGACCCTTTAAGATACCAAAGCCAGGCTGTTTCAGCTGTCACTGGCTTGAAAGGAAGCCTGTCCCTAGGCATGCTACATCATTTATTCCTGTTTGTTCTGATCCTCTGGACTTGAAATCCATCTGATGTCCCATTAATAAAGGTTCCAGATGCACAGAGAGAGTAGGGACCTGTTGGCAGCAGCAAAACATCCGACCTGTGGTTTGTTGGAATTCTTTTCACACATTATGACATTGATGATTTGGAAACAAACTGCAGCTTTGTAAAGAAAATATGAGCTGTTGAGTGTTTTCAGTAAGTAGGATGGTTGCTTATTAGCTCTGTTGGGTTGGCTTTTAATGGATATGCTGTGAGCATTCTGTATTTAGGGCTGCTCACTGGTAGCGCTATTCTGAGTGTACTTTTTTGGGTGAAAGCCACACTTATTTCTGTAATAAATTCCCTGTTTGAAGTTGATGGGAAGAGAGGCCTGAGGCTCATGCAGTAGAGCAAGCCTAGACATTACAATAAGAACAGCAATAAATGTAGCCATAAAAGGGATTTTAAATCAGCAGTCACATTTTTTTTCCTCTGCCCTGAAAACATTTTAAGTGTTTTCTCAGTCTTCTGCCAGTGCTGCTGTTTAGGTGCAGTTAAGGACTTTACCTGTTCTGCAGCTTGTCCATTGAAGATATAAATGTTAAGTTTTGTTGGAGAATCTGTTGGAACCCGTTGCTTCACTGTGTTTGCAATGGCAATTAGAGTTCTCTTGAGGCTTCTTAAAAAGCTTTTTTAAATAGAAGAAGTGGCTCAAATTGGATGCTGCACCTGTTTTCCTGTGTGAGCTCAGCTTCCTTCTCTCATTGTCCATCATAAAACCTGCATTCCTGTGAGGCTCAGCTGGGCACAGCTTCCCAAATTCCATGTGCATTGTGCTCACCAGAGCCAATGGGAGGCAGATCTACATCAGTCCAGAGATACCAGTATGTTTTGAAGCACTGGTTAGTGTCAAGAGTGGAGTTGTAGTCTGAAGATGAGATACAAATCTCCACTGAAAGACAGTGGGATTAAATATCTGAAAGATCTGACTTGCTTCCCAAATATTTCAGTCCAGATGATGCCCTCCAGGGTGGACTCCTCTTGTAAAGCTGTTTTTATTTGTATGTAGAGTGAAGCTGAATAAAAATGAAGCTGGTTTTGGAAGTTATTAGTTCTTCCATGTGAGAAACTGATCCCCAGATCACCAAACCAGGGCCTTTCAACCCCTGTCAAAACTTGCCCTGTGACAATGAATACAAATAAATGGGTCCTGGAGGCTTTTTTTTTTCTGTTGAGGCTTTGCTGTAATGTAAACTCAGAGCATTCCTGTGTGTTTCTGGCAGGAAAATCTAACTCTTCAATGTAATTTTCCAACAACTGTGACAAAAATCTTAATATTGGTAATCACAATATTTTGCTCCAGGAGTTCAAATTTCAGTTGTGCTGGGATGATGAAACCAAGTGCTCTGCAGTGTTGTAGTGGAGTTAAATAGCACATGTGGGCTGTAGGTGGTGCTTTGGAGATTAATGACATAATGTGCACAGAAAGATATGGAAGGATGGAAGGTCAGACTTGATGACACGAGCAGAATTCATTTACAGCAAATGGAGCTTTCAGTGCAGCTCTCCTGGATGTGAAAAATTGTGAAGTTTCAGCACATTCTGGTTTAAAATCTGAGTAATGTTACTGGACAATTACATTGTTGTGGGCAATTTAGTGCTGGTCACCTCTGTGCTGGTGCAGGGCCAGCCCTTTCCATTGTGTGTGTGTATCCATCAGGGTTACACACTTCAGAGTATTTCCTCCTGTCACCAGTGACCTTATTTGAAGCAGGGCTTGATTTAGGATTTGAACCTTTTGCAGTAATTCCTCTGGTACCAGCGCCTACTGCAATTTCACTGAAATTATTATGGCTTTAGCCTACAGTCATAAAATAAATCCATGAGGGGTGGTGTGGGTTTTTTTTTGTTGTTGTTGTTGGTTTTTTTTCCCCTGGCTAAGGAATCAGCTTTGTTGTATTTTTCTTTCTCCCCCCCC
>JAOXXN010000230.1:6464609-6476182 GCA_026770055.1 Myrmophylax atrothorax
TACCTAGTCCTTTACTACCTGGAGGAACCACCTCATTGGTATTAAGAGGATTATTGTTTTAGTTAAAGAGTCAAAGTTGAAGCAGCAAATGTCAAATAATCTCCATGAGCTCTGCATTAGCTGCTGAACTGATGGGCTCTTCCAGCCAAAGGGATTTCAGGTGACAACCAGTGACAATATTGTGTGGGACTCCCACTGCAAAAAAAGTGAATATAGATGCTTCTGGTCAAAAGCAATACATTTCAATGGTACATTTTTTTTTTATAATTCTTTATCTGTATTTGGAAATAGAAGTAGTTAGAGAAAGCACACAGGCAACTGCAGTGATAGCAGAGCAGAGGTGTCACCACGGGCTGGGTTACATGAGAAGTCAACTCGGACTTTGACTTGCTAATTTTTCTTCTGTGACCTTGAACAAGTCACTTAAACCAGTGGTGCTTTACCTGCTCTCCTGCAAGATGGGGTAACACTCTCTTTTCCTGAGGAAATGAGTGTTAGGTTGTGTCTGTGGGTACCAAGGAAACACCAGGGCTATTTTTACCCTGATAGCATGTGGCCACCTCAGGGCTTGGTGCAATAACTCAGCTATTGAAAAAGGCAGCAGGCAGGCACAGAAATGAACCCAACTGAGCAGAGGGGAAGGAGTCTGGGACTGCTTTGCTGCACGTTCCTTGGCAGTTAAGCTGATTGCAGTGATGGCAGTCTAGCAGTGCTTGCTGTTCTTACTAAAATCTGAGCTCTTGGAACCATGGGAGTGTCAGTTTTAAATAAAAAGGGAAAAAAAAGTAATCTAATCTTCATGGCTTTGCTCATGGTTTATAAATGCAGAGCTGGCTGTATTGAATTTGGTGCAGCAATGTGTTCTCTTGTGAAAATGTATTAAACAAAATTTGCTTATCTCTTGCTAAGTCTTCAGTGTTGTTACAGCACTGGGATATTTTTTAATGTGCATGGGATTAAAGTTATTTTGGGACCCTAAACTGTGAATTTCTTCTTAAAAACTGTTAGAGAAACATAGGCAGCTTTTCTTTCTGTGCTGCCAGCTGAGAAGAACTGGGTGTTTTGATAGTTTTGATAATTTCATGGAAAACCCCTTCCTCTTTTGGTGGCATTTCTGACTTCTCTCAGGGACATGGTGATGGTAGAGCAAGAGTTTGAAGTACCATCAATTTTGTGTGCTGGGAGCATTCCCAGAAACTTTTAGATGGTTTGTCTTTGTACATCTCATAAGTTAGAGGGAAGTTAAGGTTTCCTTAGTGGCTTAAATTTCCTGAGGACTCTCCTACTCACAGTCAGCTCTCTCTCCTGCTGTGACCCTAAGCAACATGGAAAAGAAGGGGACACAGCTCAGGAGTTCAGACCCCTGCACTGGAGAATCGACCTGCTCCAGGACAGCCCGAGGTCTGTTCTTCCTCAGGCACTTGGTTGGTACCAGTCCAGGGACAGACTGGTCAATCAGGGATGGGGAAGGAGGAAATTGCTTCTTAACTAGACCAGCTTACAGTCTTTAGCGTTTTGTAGGGGTTAAGTAAAAATTTTTGGGGTCTGAGTGTTCTTGAATTTTGGAGAAAATTTAGAACTAGCAAATATTGTGTGTTTGGAGAGAGAAAAAAACCCTGACCCAAACTCAAACAAAAAAAGAACAACGGAGCACAAAACAAAGCCCAACACACAACAGCAATAGGCTGCACAGCCAGTGAGTACAGGACACCTGTGGTGTGTTTTCAGTGGGGCAATTAGACACAAATCCTGTGGTGATGACCTGTGACAAACTTGGGTTGCTGTGCAGCAGAAATTTCCTGCCTCATTGCTGAGATCGGGCGAGTCAACACGAACAGACCTGTCACGGTGTCGAGGTGGCTTTGGAGCTGCAGAAGCCAAAGCCTGGGGGATCCCATCCTGACACACCCCAGTGACACAGCAAATGCTGAGCACTACAATGCTATTAGGCAAGTAATTGGACAGTTTGTATTTCCTGAGTGTCCTGCTGCAGGGAGCTTTAAGTGCCTTAATAATGCTTTACCCCCATGGTAGGCAGGGTTAGGAAGTGTTGGCAACCCGATTAGAGCAGCAAGAGAGGCCCAAAGTGGGGAAGAGATTTGACCAGTGGTGCACAGCAAATCCCCCGAGCCATGGAAATGACTCTCCAGCTCTTGATCCCATTTCTGCCCTCTAATCCAAAGACCACATTTGGGGTTTTGGGCAGCAAAAATAACTCCAGGAACCTGCAAGCACAGAGATCTGCAGCTCCCTTTTACTCGTTTTGGTTGCTGCTCAGTTCTGTAGATAAAAGTGGTTGGAAAAATATTTTCCTTCTCTGCAATAAAGGGGCATTTTTATCAACAGAATTAAGGCTGCTTCTTATTGTGACCATCTGTTCAAAAAACTTAAAGGGAGACTGGTATGTGAAATCTGAACCTGGTAAGCTTTTAATTGGGAGTGGGGAGTGATTTTCCCTGAATAAATACATATGCTGGGGGAAGCAGTGAAACTGTTCTCTCTCATCACATCTCATTCTTTCTCCTGTTGGATCTGTTTGGTCTCCTTAGGGAATTGTGGATGAGACTGGGCAGATAACTTTTGTGAGAGTAAGTTTTTCTGCAGCAAAGGGTTCTGATGAGCTTTAGGAGCCTTCTTCATCTCCTCCTTGCATCCTGTGGCACCCCTTGCATTTCTCTCTCCACCACTTTATCCAATTAGGCTTGCCCAAGTCCACGTTATTTTTATTTATATATATTTATTTTATATAAGCATGCGTATGAGCTGCAACCAATTTTTTTTTCAAAGCCATCAGGGGCCATTGGGAGTGGCGGTCTCAGCTTTTTGCCATCCTTGCATGCTGTGTTGCTTGTGTCCCCTGAGCACAACAAATATCAGTGTGAAAAATGAAAACCATCCAGCTGGGAATCATCTGCGTGACTTCACTCATGAGAGGAATTTCTTCTTCACAGTTTGGAAGAGTTTTAATGTGTCCAATTCTGCCAGTGCTGGGCTAACCATAAAGGAAAGGTCCATAAGAGCTGAACCTTCTGTGTTGGCAATTTGTTTACTTAATACATTTGTTTTGATGAATGCAGCAATAATTACAAACCTTTTTACTAGGCATAGATTTGAGCCTCTCTTAAGGGTTTTTTTAGTGGTTACTGTTGTTTGGCTACACTTTTGTAAAAGGTATCATCACATAAAAACTGAGCATTTCACAAGCTTTTATAATACTGGGAAATGAGTTGGCTGGATTTCACTGAAAGGACTATCACTAGAAGTCTGGAAAAAACCCACAAAATTATTTCAAGGCTTTGTATACATTGGTAAGCTCCTGGAAAGATGAGTAATGTATTTGAAATTAAGATTACCTAATGGCATGGCTGTTGGAAACCCCTTAATTAAGTGGGTTTTTCTTCCCTCTTGCTTTCCTAGGTGGTCTTTCCTGGGGGTGGGGTGACTGAGGGAACCAGCAGCCAGGCTGTGTGATGGGAGCTGCAGCAGCTCCCTGTTTGTTCACAGTCTCCATGTTTTGACAAAGTGGAGGAGTTGGTGTCCTTTTGAGTGAGGGGAGGGAACTGATGCTGCAGTTCTCTGCAGGGCTGAGCTCTGTGTGATCCCCTGTGTTATCAGGGCACCAATGTGGGTGCTGTAACACACACTTGGTGCTGTCCTGACCCACCACAGCAGAGTTCTGAGTGCATGCCCAGGTCTCACAAATAAAGAACACTGATGTATGTCTCCATGGACAAGGTGTAGAACATCTTGAACAGACTCCTCTTCTGTGTGATCAGCTCCTTCCCCCTCCCGGGCTGCTTTGTGCAGTTGTGTGTACCCTGGGGGCAGTGCCTTTCATGAGTGCTGACTCAAAACCACAGTGCCTTGACTCTCTTGAAAAGAAAAAAAATTCCATTTACAAGCTTTTAGCTGACAATTCTTGGTATTAAGATACTTAAATTTTCTCTCTTATGCTGTCTGTGTCCTCCCATCCCTTTGTGGTGGTATCAACAGTCCAGACACAGCTGATCTTCTGTGGACTCTGCTTCTGACACGATTTTTGTTTTTATTAAATGAAAATTTAAAAAATTCTTATAATGTCTGTTTTGCACCAGACATGACTGTGTATTGACATGTGATACACTTTAATACAGGGAGCTGATTCTTTGGAGGGTAAAAGTTTTTGTGTTTTTACTTGTTCTTGGTTTCTGATCAGGAGTTTGATCTAAAATGAAACCAGGAAGGGTTTTTATATTCAAATTGAAGGGCAGGAGATAAAGGATGCTTAAATGAGACTATAGCTCTTCAAATGTGTCACAGAACTTGACTTCTGTGTTCATAACCTGCAATTGCTTGAAGGGATTGATTAAAATTCAGAGCATGCAGACTTGAAATTGGGATCTTTGTGTGTGTATATATATATAGATATAAAATGTATGCATATGTGTGTATATACAAACAAACCCCTGAGTACTGAAATGCAGGTTGGACTATGAAGCTGCATTCATTTGCACTGCAGCCAGGAGAATAAGACTTGCATCATTACAGAATCATAAATCTAGAGAACAAACAAGGACCAACCAATTTTTAAATTCTGAGTTTCTTTAGCATTTCTTAGAGTTAATACAAACCCCCACAGATTATTTTCATAGGTGTCATTGACTCTGGCTCATGGACCCCTCCTCCTCCTGATAGCTGCAAACGTGCTATGAATTGATGGAGCATGAAAAGCTCTTCCATTTCTGGTAAAAACTGCCTCAGGTGATATGTTGGCTGGAAATCCAGACTTCCAGAATTCAACATGTACCAGTGGTGGTGACAAAGAAATGTTGCCATCCATCTGTAAGTCCAAGAGCCAGGCTAGCTCAAAACTGACATAGTCTTCCATTTGCTTTCTACACTAAATTATTCCAAATGTGTTCAGACATGTCACAAGAAGGGATGTCATCTGACTCTGTTTCTACTATTAAATGGTATATTAGGAAGGGGGAAAAAAGGGTTTAAAAGGCCTGGGTTGTTTTTCCTTTTTTCTTTTTCAGTTGATGTTAAAAATTTAGCTGAATTTAAAGCCCTGCCTGTGAAAAAGAAACTATATAATGAACTGCAGTTATCTGAGTGCAGAGAAAACATCTCTACAGCTGGAAAACTAAAGGGCAAAAGTTTTGGTGGCCATGGGGGTGTGATAGTATTTATGGACATTCTGTTTACCCTCCCTTAACCATGCCCATGATTAAGAAGATCTGGGAGGCATTCAGTTCTTCTGGTCCTAATACAGCATCTGGTTTTGTCTTTTACTCTTTTTGAATTAAACTTGTGAAGAATCTTTTCAAGGCGGGGTTTAAACAGCCCCCTTTTATGATAATTGCAAAATATTAGTGAAAAGTATCTTGTGCCTGAGGGATCTGCTCCTTGCCATAGGCTGTACAGATCAAACAAGTTGTTATTAAAAACAGATTCTTGACTGATAATATCCACCATCTGGGAGCAGTGATTGCAGATCCAAAATTGGATTCACCAGGGGAGGTGGTTGTGCTGCTTGATGTTGAAATAGCCTTTGATAGAAGAGGAAGAAGAGCTGTTTACAGCGGATAAACTTCCATGGATTTCTTGCATGAATCCATTAAAACTCTCTGTTTATATCCTGGGGGCAGTGGGTGATAACTGAGCATTTTCCAATATCATTTTACTTTGCAAGTGAGGGAGAGAGTTTATATAAAGATGTATTTCCCTTTTCTTATGACATTTCTTTGTTTATTGTCCTTAAGTCCTGGCAGAGGAGGTTAGAACAACCAGCAGATTAACGACACTTAAATGCCTTTTCTTTGTAGGCAAAATCTCATTTTTTTTCTTTTTTTAAGTGCTGAGTACTTAGAGCTATCAACAGATGCTGGGCAAATCTTTGTGTGACTTAGCCTTGTTTACTAAGGCTGCAGAAAGATTTTGTAGAAGAGGATGAGGACTGAGGATTTCTGCTTTCCTGTGCTCACTGCTCGTCCTGAATCCAGCCTGTGTTTCCACTGCAGGCTGTGCTGAGCTGCTCTCGTGTGCTTGCCTTGCATTTGAATGGCAAACCTCACAGCTAGAAAAAACCTGAATACTTTGGTTTGTGTTCCTTCAGCTGTATGTTTAGAACTTGTGCAGTTGCAGTGAAATCCAACTTTTCCACACACAAAAGGCGAGTTAAACTTTCCCTGGGACAGGCTGAAATAGAGCCAGGAGTGCAAACATTTTCTCTGGATTAAAGCCCTTTGTATGTAGAACTTTATTTTGGTGGAGCACTCAGCAGGTGATTTCCAGCCCTGCATTCCTGGAAAACAGAGTTTGTATGGAAGTCAAGCACATCCTCATTGCCTGGAACACACCGTGGTCACGTTATGATGGCAGTCACCTCCTCAAAGGCAAGAACTGTGTTTATCTGAACAAACATGTCACCAAACACCTCTTGACTTGGGATACCAGGATTGAGAGTGAGTCTGTAGAAATCCAGAGCTGTTTGGGATTGGAAGAAGGGTTGAGGGGTAGAAGATGACGCTGTTTAAAGATGATTCTCATTTGTTAAGCATTCTGAGCTCCTGGCCGAGTTTTGTGCAGGAGAGCTGTAACTCAGAAACATCCAAGTATTCACCACACATCAGTGAGAAAATAGAATTTATAATCACTGCTTCATCTGCAGAACTGGGGGACAGCTGTCACCTTGCATAGGCTGGTGTGCTTTCTCACAATTCAGGCCTGTTCAAGAACGAAGTTTTCTTTATTAAGAGATTTATAAAGAAATTGCTATTTCCAGTGAGGGATTTTTGTTGTGATTTTATTCCTTTCTTTCATAGCTCTAACTATATATATGTATATTCCTTTCTCTTCATAACTGTCACAGTATTAAAGGAAAGGAAAGAGCCACTGCCTGAGCCCCAGGAACGGGGGATTTGAAATACCTGGATTTGGCTTTTGCCGGGCCACAGATCTCTGGGATTTTCTTTAGCAAATCCCCAGGATTAGATCACAGAGATGTTCCTGTGGGTATTGCACAGTCAGTCACACCCAGTGTTCGGGGATCCTCCTCCTGAGCCCGTGCTCTGCCTCCCCTCTGGGTGCTCCCCTGTGCAGGGTGTGGGAGCGTTCCCTGCCTTGGCATGAGCTGCCCTTCTGGGCTGCTTTGCTTTCTTATAATGGCAAATAAACTCTGCGACTGCTCGTGTGGACAGTGGGCAGAAAGGTGGGGCCAGTGCCCCTTCTGAGGACCTGAGTGACAGTGAGGCTTAACATCACAGCCAGTAGAGACATCTCCTGTTTAAAAGCACAGTGATTTAAGAAGGATGATTCTGTTAATTGCATAATTAGTGAGATAGCTGCAATCTACCAGATTTCCTATTCCACATTAGTCTGATGAGAAATCTCTGTAGTTCTTCACCCCATTAGAAGCAGCCTTTCTGAGCCCATTTCATGATGATTATTTGATGCCATGTGGGGAAAACAAATCAATCACAGTTTACTATTCATGAGTTGTAACTTGCAAAGTCCCAAACTATCATATAATGTTCTAAGGCAAAATCTGTTGCGATAATAATTCATGTTTTATTGCTTCTTCATGCTAGCAAGGTGCCCACGTCTCCCTTCAACACAGAAACCTTTGATCCTGTGGAAATGGAGTTCATTTGTTTTGCCTCCCACTGCAGGAACAATCTGCCAAAAGCTCCTGCCCCAGTTCTGATTAACTGTCAGCTCCACGGTGAGTCTGAGGGCAGATTTAAGAGGCAGTGCTGGGCTCAGGTTGTGACCAGTCTGGGCCAAGCAGCCTTGGATGGCATTTTTCAGATGACAATTTTAGGTGTCATTTACAGATGACTCCAGAGACCTAATATGCAAAAAGGCAGTGATGTGAAATACATGCATTTTTTGCTGATTGGGGAGTATCAGGCTGAGCAACTTCTTTCTTCCTTGTTTAGTAGCATTTAACAACTACTTCCCTGCTCCCAATTACTCTTTGAGTACCTGATAGAATTACTGGATGCACTTTTAATGAGTGGAACACATAGACTTGAGTTGTATGAGCTGCCTAAACTTGGATTTGAAGCTTGGATAAATATTTGAAGTAATAATAGGTGATGTAACAAACACCAGAGGACCAAAGTGGAGGGGGGCATATTCCTGATATGTTTATATATCTTCCAAAGGTCTCATTATTCTGTGTGCAGGACAAGCCTTCAGCTCAAAAACATTGTGGCATGGTGGAGTTTTTGTTCTTTGGGTATTTATTATTTCAAAATTATCAGATAGATAAAAGTCAACAGTCGTTTAATCTGTAATTTCTTGCTGTAGTGCTATCCAGGAGAATAATTCTCTTTGCTGAAAAAATTAAATATTAGTTTTTTTTTTTTTCTGCAAATTAAAGACTGGTTTAGAAAATGTGACAAGCTTTTAATTAAACCCATGCACACAAACCCCCTCCCGAAGGTTATTAAGGCTAACACTCAGCAGATATTCACCTGGGAAGGCCAATGTTAAAAGACTAGAATTTATTTGCCTTTAGAGTGGGCTGTGTCTATGAAGCAGTGTCAAGCCAGCAGCTTCACTAACAGTAATATATCCAGACAGGAAAATATAGGCTGTTAAATAAGTAAAACTATGTCCCATTTTCTGCTAAAATACCCTGAAGGATTTGCAATGGAAGAACAGGTTGTACCTGAGCTGGAGTTATCCATTACTTCATTAAATTTATGGGAAATTAATATTTTTGAGACTGTTATCACTGTGCTGACTTTACCAAGGCCAGACAACAGGTGAAGTTGTCATTACAAGGACTGATAGAAACACAGGTACAGTAATTGCTTAAGCCTCATTTTGTTAGTGAATTAGGCCAAAAATAGAATGGAGAAGCTTCTGACTGGTAAGAGTTGCAGAGCTGGAGTTTTCATTTTCCAGAAACAAACTGCATGTACTAGTGGCTGTCCTTCTTTCCAGACATCCTGGTAAAATGCACGTGTTTCTAACCCTGTTATCTTTGTACTTTCTAGATCTAAACATGCAGAATTTATGAGGGACAGAGGATGTAATGTCCTGAGTCTGAGCTGTTTTGCTGTCCTTCTCATTAAAGGCAATGTAAAGGCAATATAGGACATTGGAACTTCCCATGGATTTCCAGACCTGCATTATCCCTGTTTCTTCGTGAGAAGGTTTCCTGTAGTAATATGATAAACCTCCAGAAGGGAAAAATAGTTAGCATTAATTGTTTTTGCAGCTCAGCATCTGCAGTCAGCTTCTCCTCCCTCATCTCTTGCCATTAAAAATGGTAATAGTCAAGGACTGCTTGCCAAAACATTCCTACCAAAAAAATCAAGTTATGGAGATACAGATGTTGTGTGGTTTTAGAGAATTCCTCATTCCAACTTTACATATGAATGAAGGTAAAAAATATCCTGTGATTGCTTTGTATCTGTGCTTTCTTTTGCAATGACTTGCTAAAGCCATGAAGTTCCACTTAGAATGAAGTTATTTGTTTAAAATTCTCACGTGGGCATGAACAAAATGACTGGAATTAGCAATGTGCTTCCATACAGACTATTTGTGGTTGCACTGGAAAGGTAGTTAATGGTATTCTAATTCACATTATTATGTAAATGCTGGAAGTGACAGCTGGAGCAGAATATTACTTTGTTTTAAAAGAAGTTAGGCAAGTTTATAAACCTTCTTATTTAAAGTTTCCACTTTCTGTGGCTGATTTAACAAAACCTGTCTACTTCTAAATGTTCTGAGGGGGTGGAGTGACAAGAAAGGGGTTTCAGTCAGAATTTTGCTTCTGAACCAGTTTTGACAAATAAGCTGAAAGACTTGCAGCCCATCCTTCTGACATTTCTAGCCATACTAAAAAGTGAGTGAATCGGAAACAATATGAAAATATTTTGGTATTTCTGATTTGCTTGAGGTTAAAGCAGTGTAGATGTGCCTGAACATGGTGAAAGAGATGTGGATTTCTTCAAGAGCAGCAAGGTCCATGTAGAGATTTATGTTTTGTGTCCAGGCTGCTTTTTGTTGTTTATGGCCTCTTATTGAAGTAAAATAACTGGTTAAACTGACACAATAATGTGAGGCCTTGGGTTTAAAAAGGTGACAGGGGCACTGGGCTGAACTCTTTCCCACACTGTGTCCTGGAGCTCCAGTGCCACTTGGGAAGGGTTTGCCCCCTCATGGCACAGCCAAACCCACATTTGGCCACCACAAACCCCCCAACTTTTGGAAGAGGGGAATCCTGTGAAGATGGTGTGGCTCTACTTCACAAAAAAGGGTTTATTTGAGGAGGGCTTTCCCTGGGGTCCCTCTTGCCTGTGCTGGGAGCTCTGTGTGTGTGCCTGTATCTGGTTACACATGCACACAGCTACACTTAATTTTTTTGGATTTTTTTTTTAATATAGAGAAAATATCAGTGTGGCTGTTGCCTGGCAACAGGTGGAGGCTGTGAGGAGCCTGGAGGGGCTGGTTGGTGGGCATTGCCCAGTGATGGTGGTACCCTCACTCTGGTGCTGTTGTGGCCACTGGTGCCTCGGGGAGAGCCCCTCCCTTGAGAGCTGGGGGGGGGGGGCTTTTAAAGCTCAGAAATCAAAGATCTTTGTGCATATTCTGGCCCTCAGTGTCCTGTGGAAAGTACTCATTATCCCCTTCCTCCAAAGGAACAAAACACTGCTTTGCCAGCTCCCTTTTCTGCAGAAACATGCCCTGGTGGAGGGCAGCCCTGTCTGCCAGTGCCATTGGCACGGGGAGCTTTGGCTTTACAGATTGTATGGACGTTTTGCAGCAGCCTCTGCAGCTGGGCTTGCTAAAAATAGCTCTGGAGAGAACTCAGTGAGGAAGAAGTCAAACTGTATGGAAGGATTTTACTTATTTTTAAGAGCTGAGCCTCTGTTACATTTCAACACTCTCTGTGATGTGCATTATTGAGTGTTGTGTGCAGTGCTGTCAAGCACCTGGGTGCCATCAGCTAATGATTCCTACCCAGCTCTGTGCCAGTCTCTTCAGACTAGGTGGGATGGTGTATTTACTGAAGTGGGGGGGAAAAAAAATCCAAGACGATAGAGAAAATTGCCATGAAAGGGTCATCACTGCGTCCTTAAGAGTTGTAGAGTTAGACCATTCCCCACTCGATGAGATTTCCTTTGCTGTCTCCAAGCAGTCTCCTTATCTTTCTGCACTGTGGGAGTTCTGCTCCTGTGCCCATCCCTACAGAGAGCAATCAGTGGCAGCAGCACTCACTGCCCTGCTGCTGCCTGTGGGATAACTTTAGTGATCTCTTTGTTTTTCTTAAACCAGAGCCACCTGGAAGATGAGTAGGTAGAATCTAAGCTTCCCCCTGAATTTTTCTTGCTGCTTTTAGGCAGCTTTTCATTCGCTGTTCATGATAGGATTTAGGGAGGATCAAAGTCAGTAAGTTATTTTATTTGGTAAAAGGGAGGTTCAACATTAACTCTGTTCAAGGTCTGATGCATCATCACCTACCAAGACTGATGTACCTACCTCATCACTGTCTAGAACTACCTGAAGGGAAGTTCTAGCCAGGTTGGGGGTTGGTCTCTTCTCCCAGGCACTCAGCAATAGGACAAGGGGGC
>JAOXXN010000230.1:6477051-6505436 GCA_026770055.1 Myrmophylax atrothorax
GGGGGTGGATTCCCCATCCCTGGAGGTTTTTCAGCTGAGATTGGCCGTGGCACTGAGTGCCATGATCTGGTAAAGGGTTGGAGCAAGGATTGGACTTGATGATCTTGGAGGTCTTTTCCAACCCAATCGATTCTATGATTCTAAGATACATAATTTGGAGGGAAAGGGTTTTTGCCTTCCTCAATACTTGTGGTATTTGAGTGTGGCAGTCCTACTGCTTTCCTGATGTGGGAGATCCACACTCCAGTCCTAATGCTGTACAGAACAAGCTGTGGACACACAGCTCATGCACTACAATTCCAAGGGAATGAACCAGGCTACAAACAACACAGCTGAGTCTTCCATGTTAAATCCTCTCTGGATCTATTGCATTGATTTGTTGAAACCATAAGCCTGTCTGTTCAATGCTATAACTGTTTGATTATGTGTTCTGATATTGCAATATGCTGTTGTATTGAATACTCAGACTTTTCATCAAAGATAATGTCTGTCCTTATCCTCTGATATATTTGGCTGTAGAATGTGAGTTGTAATTGGGTGAAAATACTGTGCAGGATTACTTTACCTGAAGATGCCTCTTAAGTCATGAGTAACCAGTAACTTATTTCCTTGTGTCCTTTGAAATAGCAATTTATTTGTTTGGGTGTCTGAGGGATTGATTTTGAAGTAGCAAGCAGCCAAGAAAGAGCCTTTATTTCCCTCTTGACTTTTAAGGAGAATTGGTGGTAAATGAGTAAGTTGGGGAGGTCTCTCAGGGTGTGTTGTGCTGGTGGAATGCAAAGACAGAGGACTGTACACTGAGCAGAAGGAAGGGTTTAGGTGAGAAATGTGTTGCAATACAAAGCACAGATTTGGGTCATAATGAGGTTCTTACTCTTGATTACATGGGACAGATATTGAGGCTCTAGGTTTC
Organism: Myrmophylax atrothorax; assembly: GCA_026770055.1. Lineage (NCBI taxonomy): Eukaryota > Metazoa > Chordata > Aves > Passeriformes > Thamnophilidae > Myrmophylax > Myrmophylax atrothorax. Next base: position 6,477,965 of record JAOXXN010000230.1, read on the forward strand.
TGTAGGGGCAGAACTAGACATATGAATCACTTTTTCAGCTTTAAGGACCTAATTCTTCAAGGAGTTTAAAGACTGAGGTGAGAGCAGACATATTCATTGCAGAGGTCTATTTTTGTGCAGTCCATTAACACAGTTGGAAGACAATGATAATGCTATTAAATAAGGAGACTTGAAAAATGCTTGGGAAAATTGTCTTGTTAACGGGAACCAATGAGCTGGTAACCTGAAATTAGACCAGTGGGACTTATTACACTTTAGAGGTACTTGGAGTTAGAGGCAGAAGGATCAAGATATTAAGCACAGAAAATACAGATTTTTAAAGTCTAGGTCATATTGAGAAAGGATGATTACATGTGTCTTTATTATGTCTTAACTTCCAAAAACTATTCCTAGTTCTGGAAGACCTTTCACTGTGCCACAATGAAAATAACAATCCTGACATCAAATATTTTGAAGCCAAGCATAAAGGAACTTTGGGACTGTATGATGTTTGAGAGAATATTTCAGGAGCCTGCTGAGTTTTGTCTGTCCTCTTAACTGTTGAAGGCTTTGCAGAAATGGTACCTCATAGATGCTATTTCTGGAATAGATCTGCTCTTTGCTAGTGGAATATTCTGAAAATTAAATAAAATAAATTCACAGTTCTATGAGATCTAGAAGTTGTCACTAATACACTGCATGCCAGGACAATTTAGAGCTTTACAATTGCAGAGAAATACTGAGGAGATGTACTGGTTTTATACATATGGTTCATGAGGAGAGAATCTAATAAATCTGATTTAACTAAACTTATTTTTTCATGAACTGCATGACATAAATGAGTGAATGTGGCCTAGGACAAGAAAATAACAACAAACCAGTAAAAAAGAAGTTATAATTATGTTGCTTTTAGGGTTCATAATATTTCAGTAGTGGCTCTTTGAGAAAATAACCAATTCTCTTGATTACAGAAAATGCTTCATTTTAAATAAGAATTTCAAAGACCAAAAACAGGGATAAACTCTCTGCTTATATTGATAGGTTGTGTAGGTATGACCTGCTTGCATAATGAACTGGTGATGCTGTATGCTCACAGCTAATTAATAATTTTATTGGCTTAACAAGACTTGCTCCTAAACAGATAAAACCTCAAGAAAAATTATAGCTTTTAGTTAGATTTAAATTACTATTAGAGAAAAGAGGCTGTAAACTGGGATATTTTAGGAATGATTAAAAAGCAGGCAAGAAGAAAGGCTGGATGGGGAGTTTTGCATTAAACTCTACCTTGGGTACTCACCTGAACCACAAAAGCAGTTCTGGCCTCCCAAAGCCTCTTGAACCATCTTGGCAACACGTTGCATTTATGGGGCCTTTGGCAAAATGAACATTAGTTTTGGACCTGTGGGAAGGAGTTGCCCCTTGAAAGCAGGTAGGAATGTAATTTTTTTTGTTCTTAGTTGCCTCACACCCTGCTGTTTTAGGAATTATTCTGTATTTTTTCCCAAATTGTGTCAGAGGAAGCTGTAGCTCCGTTTCCAGCACAACTCCAAACTTTCATTTAATAACACATGCAGCAAATCTGTAATTTAATTTATATACCTGCAGAGGTTGTTAAGCAAAATAAACCCCCCACACATTAAAATCATAATAGAATTTATGCAAATCCCATTTCCCACCTGAAGTAGTGGGTGCAATTTGTCAAAACACTGTTGTGGGGGTTTTTTTGCCTTAACATAAGCTCTGTGCTGCCACTGTTTTTTTTCATTTTGTTGTTTTAGACTGAGGAGGGAATCAAAAATAATTTCAAGCTGATTAGATGCTTGATTTTTCATTAAAAAAGAACCCAACAAGAATAACCAACCCTGATAGTACAAATACAGTAATTCTCAAAGCAGTAGCCTGAGTCCTACCTGAATTCTCAAAATTCAGATCTTACCTGTGCACTCTGATCAAGTTCTGGTTCAAATGTTAATGTCTTTATTACATTAATAGAGAATGATGATGTTCTGGCAGGGGAGATGCTTTAAGGCTTTATCTCAGACTTTGCATCCTCCCCCTTCTGCTTGTTTATGCACATTTTAAAACCTGTTTTTAACCCATTTTGTGGGATGGGGGAAAGACTCTTTCTCTGAAGTTGTTTCCCTGGATATTTTAGTAAGAATTACTTCCCAATTATCTCTTTTTTTCCCTACAGAAGTGAAAATTCAGGTAATGAACTCAGTAGTGTAAGCACTGCATTGTGCTGAGGTCTCAGGATGTGCCTTCTCAGACCTTGGTAGTTTTTCACACATGGGAAGAAATAGTTGGTGGGAAGGGTCTTTCATTGACTCTTTGCATAACAGGGAATGTATGAAGTGCTTTATTTTCTCTTCCCTTGCAGCTTCAGCTGCTCCCCTGTAGTTTGCTGTGAAGAGCAGTTGTGCCTTGTGTGAAAGCAAATTCTCATGTTTGATTTGAGAGCTCCTTAGGCCCTTAATCACAACTAAAGTCTTCATTTCTTCTTTGTAGCATGATCTCTAAAACAATAGCCATGGTTTACATGTAGAGATGACCTAACTAGTTCGTTGTGGCCAGTGTGTTGTGGCAGCCTGCCTTGGGTGGTATCACTTTACAGTTCTGCACTAAATTGGCTGAGGGGTTTATCTTGGTTTTCTGCATTTATAACCTCTTGCTCTTTGACAGCTGTCAGTCAGTTTTACCCAACTTTGAAGGGCTCAGCTTTGTGTGAAGGCAGAGAGAAGAGTTAAACTAATCTTTGCTGTACGTAAAGCAGTTTATAACTGAGAAAAGCTCTCTGGAGTGCTGCTCTGCCTGCTTTGTTCTTGAAAAACTGTAACTACTTTAGGGATTCTGTAAAGCTTCTGATGTAATTCCTGGATTTTTATTGTAAATGAGGGATGACCAAAACAAAAAATAGGTCAAGCTTTTGGGGAAATTCAAACCTAGATTTGCAGAAGAAAATTCTGCTTTGTTCTGTGCATAATTCCTGCTGATGTGGCCCATGTGAAGAGAGGGGTGGAATTGAAGCTCTCAAGCTTTGCAGGTTTCCCTTTATTTCCATAAGCATTTCTGGTGCTCAGCCCACCTTAGAGTCAGGCCTGAAATGTCAGGGTTTCTTTTTTTTGATCACATTTAAAAAGGTGACTCATTGTGAATGTTTCATTGTGTGTTGGGCTGGGAAGGACAGATAATGGAGTTTTGATAACAAAATATCAGAAAGTAGAAGAGATCTCATTATTGCAGGAGTTAACATATTTATTAAGTTCTGACAACTGTGACAGTCATCCTTGCCTGTAAATGTCAGTGCATTATAAACCTCCAGAGCTTCCTCTTGTTCTTCAGACTCTTGTCAATCACTGCAATTATCACATATATCAACATAACTTTCTTCACTTCCCTGCTGCATCCTTTTTAAGCTTAACCATAATGAAAGCCATGACTTGTTTGCTGAAATGTTTGACAGCCACTTGCTGTTACTGGGATGTTTGTGGAAGCTCTGCCTTTGAACCCCTCACACTGCTCTGGAGCCCCAACCACTGCAGGTGAGCCCCTTGCCTGGCTTTGTGGCTGTTGTTGCACCTGGATTTTAATAAAATATTCCCAAGAGGACTGTACACAATCTTACATAACTGACCCAAAAATGAAAAACGGAAAAAATATGCATGAAGGGGAGCAGTTATATGATGAAAGCTTAAAAAAGAGAGAACAAGTTTAATTTCAAGACAAGCAAGTTGCCTTTGGGTAAATGGTTGCAGGTCATGGACATCACAGAACTAAAGGCATGTATGTATTTCTGTTTGTCATGGTCCCTCACTGTGTTATACAGAGAAATCCACTGTGCATCGTGTTCTGATTATATTTTTCTAACCCATACACAAAATGCCAAGCCAGAACTCTGTTTTCCTCAGCAGCTTCTGCAGCAGCATCTTCCAAAATGAATCTTTTTGTGGCTGAGTTGAGGTGCTAAAGATAAACCCCCTTGGGGCTTCCCCAGCAGTTTCCACCTGCCAGACAGAGAGGGCTCCAAGTTCTTCATTGAAATGGGCTCTCACTGACCAGGATGCTAGTTCGCTTTTTGTTTGTTTGTTTTTGTTTTAAATTTGTTTGCCCCACACTTTTAAACTGCCTTTAATGCCTGTGGTGAATGGTGCATCTAGAAATCTGAAATAAATGGGTTACAACAGTTGAGTTCCTAAATCCCTGATGCTGCACAACTGAAGCCAATGAGAACTCAGCTGCTCACATCAAGGAGTGCAAGATCAAACCCTAAAGGAGGCTACTGCTGCTGAAACAATTCCGTATGTCATCTCTGTCTTTCAGAAGTACATATATATATATATAAATATATACTAGCAGACGCTCAGCTGTGCTGATGGCTTCTCTACTGTTCAATCCACTCTCCAGTGTGTTTGCAGCACTAGCTCTCAGATGAATTGTTTTCAGCTCTTTGTTTATGATCACAAAGCTTCAAAACAGAAATAAATGTTCAGGACAATAATTGACGAGTCATTAAGTGATTGTTTTGTTTTAATATTTGTTTAGAATATGAAAGGTTTTGTGCTTTTCATAAATTGGTTTCCCAGGAAATGAGTCCTTCAGTGCTATTCTGGCAAAATCCAACTGGTGAGGGTGTCTTGGCACTGTATCCTTCTGTTCAGAGCTTTATCTATATTTATATCTAGAAAGGCAACATTAATCAGTCTTGTAAGAAATTACTAGGAAAAAGGCTTAATTGACAAATCCTGTCCACTGCTTAGGTCTCTTATAAACCTAATTGTGAGCAGTTCCTTAGAGCATTTTCCTCCTTTGACTTCATGTAAAGTTTGTTTCAGTCTGGCTGCAAGCAAAGAAGTGGTGAGGATTTTTGTTTGTTTGTGTTTTATTTTTTTTTTTTAAATTTCAAATTGAAGTAGTTTATAATCTCCCAAATTTAAATGTATGTAATAAGGCCTAATCTTCATGTAACAGTCAAAGTGATTAAGCATTTGATTAGATGTACAACTTGATTAAGGAAAGATCTTTTTTTTTTCATCAGTAATGCAAATTATAAAAAGCTTTCACCAAAGCAAAGAAATGCATTTTGCTAAAAATAGGCAGCCTGAACAGCTGATGTGTTGTTTTGCTGGCTTTCCCCTCTTATGAGAATGGAATCATTGTCTGGGCAGTGTTCTGGAAGACAGTCTTTTCCTATTAGCAAGAAAATCTATGACAGTTTCCTCATTATTCAGACATGCAGCATCTTGTTCTGGATGGCATGGATACTTTCCTTGCTTCTTGCAGTATGGCAGCCTTTCAATTTTTGGTTTTAGTGTTTTGAATTTTCCCTGTATCTTTTTGGGTTTAAGTGTAATGTATCTCAAAATATGTGATACAGAAACTTGTGGTTTTCTTGACACAGCTAAACACAGAGCAATCCAAATGGTGGGGAGGGAAGTCAGCAAATCACTGAGGAAGGCATAAGCAACTGGCTAAACAATCAGAAATTGGGAAAAGGAAGTTTAGAGAACATCCTACTTTGCCAATTGTGAGGTCTTGCCCTTTACTGAAGCCAGTAGCAAAGATTGCCTGGTTGTCTGTGGGGTAAGGATTTCACCTGGGAGTTGTAATGCCAAGGAACTGTCTCCTACCAGCCTGGAGTGTGGTGAGAAATACACAGCAATTCATCCTTACAGACAATTTCAGTAACTCCTTATGTTCTTGGGATCCCTCGGTAACATCATTCAGTGATACATTAACATGTAAATATAGAGCACCTGGGCATGCATTTATGTGTATACTTAGGTATTTATGAGGTAATATTTATGCTGTTCATTGTATCTCTCAGAATCTGTCCCTGGCTGCTCATCTGAGACACCCCCAGACACTGCAGTGTGTCCTGGGGTAAAATGGGAGTAGGTTTGGAGCAGGTTCTGTGTGTTCCCTGTCTCTGTATGCCAGAGGAGTCACAGTGCTGAGCTGTGTGTGCCAGAGCCACACATAGAAAATAGGACCGTTTTACCAGCTGCTGCTGTGCTGGGAATATCCCATTCCCAACAAGTTCCACTCCAGTCCCCAGATGCCCATCCCGAGTGGTTCACACTGAGAACACCGAGGGTCTCCTGCTACTGGCACTGAACACACCCTTGTTCATTCTTTGGTGTAAGGCTGCTCAGTCTTGGAATAGGCAAATGCAGCTGACAATTACCTATATATAGTTACCTATATTACTGAAGCCAAATTCCTTGTGTGTGATTGATTAATTCAGTCAGTTCCATTCCTGTAAATGAAAAGCAGACTGTATTTAAGTTAGCTTGGGGTGGGCTATCTGTTTTTTAAAAGTTATTTTTTTCCTTTTTCTTGCTACAGTTTCCAAAGACAAATGTTTTGTTTGAAGGGTTTTGTTCAGTATCAGTGGCTGGTTTTCAAAGACAAAAGGTGCTGTGGTCCCACAGGTTTGTGTGCACAATAAATACCTATCAAAAGGCACATCACAAAAATATTAATTATATTCTGTGTCTAAACATAACTAAAATAACCAATATGGTTTGAAAGGGAATTATTTTGCTAACATCTTGTGCTGTTTAAAGTGTAATCTGCATCTTACTGTCTTTTTCACTGTGTCCAGCAGCCAGAGTGGGTGCTTTGTCATTCACCTGAAAAAAAAATTGAAGAAGATTAGGGAGCTTTCCACATTAACTAAGATCTTTCACTGATGATTTCTTGGTCAGAACCACTCTTATAATACAAGCTCAGTTTGACCAAATCAAGAAAATTAGGGGTGAAGACTTTGAGTTAGTAATGACAAAATGAGACAATTTATTATCCAGTAAAAAAGACTGAACTGTGCTGGTGTGTAGTATGTGACAGACACCACAGCAGCATTGATAAATCACGGCCAGGATGTCCCCGTGGTGTAACATGGTTTAATTACAGTGTAGTGTGGCTGATAAGGCTGTAATTGGTGCCACCTGAATACTGATGGCATGTCAGAATAAATCTGGCACAGAGTAGATCCCTCCAAAAGTGTGTCTGCCCAGCTCCTCATGCCAAGCTTCACTAATTGTCTTTACTGGTTCCCCAGTGTATCATTTTCTTGGCCATTGTAATTCCCTGCATTTCTGTTGCACATCTGAGGGTTGCTCTGGTGGAGGCTGTGCTGGCATTTTCATTACAAAGCACATCCCTCAGAGACCTGTAACTCTTGTGTGCAAAGCAAAGGGCCGTAGGCAGCTGTGTGGCTGTTGATGTCTCCAGTCTGTCTGTTCTCAGCCCAAACACAGCCACACTCACAGCCTTTGGCCACCTGTGGACCACTGAGTTTGCTCCTGCCTTTAAAGGCTTGGCCTCCGGGTGTGTTTGGTGGGTGTCTTCTCTGATTTTTTGGAAAAATCAGAATCAACCCAAAGTTCAGGCAGGATGCCCCTCCCTCAAGTACCTGCCTAGTTCTGTTTTCTGGCTGTGGGGGGGAATAAGGTGAAGTGAATCAAACCACCTGCAGTTACAGGGAGGGGGTATTTTCACGCTGGAGCCATCCACGTCCTCTCAGGTTCTTCTGCTCTTACATGAACTGTTGTGTAGTTGATGGAAATAAATAGGAAGTGCCATCTTTGCTTGGTACTCTGACACCAATGACAGCAGAGTGCAAAACTGACTTAGTCAACTTTGTTTTGGGTGATTTGGAGATTTCTGGTTTTTTGCTTGAAATTCTAAAACATTGGAGTAGAAATCTCAGTGTCTTTTGAAAGATCTAGGTTTGCTTTATCAGATTCTGCTTGCACTTCCCTGCTTTGCTTGCTCTTCTTTTAGTCTGTCTGCAAACCTGAGCAGACCTGTGGTCTCTCTGTTCCTGATGAACCATCTGGAAACTGTGAAATTTTGGGAATCTGGAAGTCTTGGAAGGATTCATTGTCTGTAATTGATCATTCTGCTGAGCCTTATGCCACTGTGCCACTGATTAATAATCCTTTGACTCAGGTTGTTACTGTGTAATCCTGGATTATTTATACCTAAACCAACAAACTGATGTTTTATGAGGCTCAGGTGATTTTCAGGAAGTGGCATCACTTAATTCACAGTGCCTGATGCATAGAAATGTAGATCTCATTGATGCACCATCTGGGCCAAGGGGACACAGATATTCTCAAATGCTACCAAAACAAAGACTTAAATACCTCTTCATATTTTCTCTCATCCACTCTTCTGGATAGAATTTTTAGGGTTTTTTCATTCTGTGTTCAGCTGAGTGAAGTCAGATTTCCTCTTTAGAGTATCAAGAAATACTGTTCACAGTCAGACTCTTCTAAGCCAATACACCACATTTTTTTTTCTTGCCTGGATTATTTTTTCCCCTCTGTAAGTTAAACAAAATGTTAAGTGTTTTGAGAGGATGATTAAACAGACCATTTTGGTAAATGATTCTGACCTTGTCATTTACTTTAAAATCAGGCTGTACATCCAGACTATACTCTTGTTCCATTTCACTGAGGATGTTCTCAATTTGCAGGCTGTGCATATGTTTGTTTTAAGATTTTCCAGCAAATTGAAAGCTGTATGTAAATAGCTGCCTGTGGAGGGAGAAGATTAAAGAGAAAAAAAAGGGGGCAATGAATACTTGTGGGAAGGTGGATCATTGCCACAGAGGCAGAGAGGAACAGCAGGGGCTTTTTTCTGTCATCCTGGTACCTTGTAAAGAGTATGTTAAGGGGTTCTGTAGTAAAATTACATACATAGATGTGTGTGTGTGTAAATATATATACACACACACAGCCCTTACCATATTTCTGAGCATATACACACATTCATGCAGTGATTTCCAGCTTCAGTGCTGGATTTAGAACAAGACTCAACTTCCTGAAAGTTCTCAGTCTTGAACACAGCTAATCAAAGACAAAAACCCCCAAAGTCCCCACAATGTGCCACCAGCTCATAACACTCTCCACTAAAAGTGCAGTTGTGTGTTTATATAATTGCTGCAAATGTTTTGATTTTATTTTCTTATTTTTTGTCCTAAATCAGAATTGCCTTGTAGAGGTAAGGATATATATTTTCTGCAAACTGTCCATACTCAGAATGTTGACCTGTTTTTCTTTACAAAGAGCTGCAATACAATTTTAAATTTATTAATGGTGTTTTGTCTTGAAATAGAATGACATGCTTCCAAAATGCACCATTCCCATAACTGCACAAACAAGTGGTTTCCATAGTCCATTTCCAATGGGATTTCCCATCCTATACATCATCTGTCAAGGTGGCAGTGACAGCACTTAATGGAGAATATCCTGAATTTCCCAGAGTTACATCTTTCTATTTTTTGTGTTTGTGTTTTCATTTTTATGTTTTTCTTGAACGTGCCATAAGGTACCAGATGATTTTGTGCTGTGAAGGGTTTGCCTGTTCCTGTGAGCTCTAGTCTTTGTTATGGTGGTTTGACCTCAGCACATTTAATTTATTTTGTTCAGCCTTGGAGAAGTATTACCTGTGCTATTCAATAGTTGTCAAATACAATAGGATCTGACTGATGAAGGAAGAGCTGCCTATGAGATCCCAGTCCTAAAGCCTGTCTTTAGTGATTTAAAGGGCACTTAAAACCAGGAACAAGTCTTAAATATGTGTTCTGGTGCCTTATGCAATTGATAAGAACAAGCAGTGGTGCTTGGCAAAGATGTAACATTATTAAGCTTTGTCATTTATGTTTCTTTTTCAAACCACAGCTGTCCTCTGCATCCCAATATTTGGATTTCACAGTAAAATAGATTTTTTGCCTTAGCTGTTTTTTCTTCCTTTTTTCTTTTTCCTGTAATTGCTATTACTGCTGTATGAGAAGAGTTGGTTCTGCCTGTAAATCAGCAGGAGCTGGAATGGAAACAGTTCCCTTTCTCTGCAGTCGTTGTAATATTCAAATAAAAAAATAAAATAAATATACATAAAACCTAATAAAGTACTTTGAATAACACTGTAGTGCATTTATTACGTAAACCGTCTGAAATCATGTAGTGGGCTCTGTGTAGACAAGGCTATGAGGAAGACTTTAAAATAATGCCTAAAGGAGTATTGTATCTTCATAAACCCTTCTTTTTTTCCTGAAATTTATCTATTTAAAATGTGCTTTTTGAGGTAGTTTTTACTGTTGTTGTTGCTAATGAAGTCTTTATTAGGCTGGCAGTGTATTTTACCTTAAAATCTACCTGTCTGTGATTCATGCACGATGCTGTCCTTATCTCCTCGTACTGGGAGCAGTGTTAGTCCTGAGCAAAACTTACACTTCTTAAGAAGCTTTCTGGTTAAGGAGCTTAAAGCAGATGCTTTCTGACTCTTCAGGGTTGTACAGGAATGCTGGTATTGCTACCACTTACAAGTGAGATGAGAAATATCTTGGAAGTTACTGCCATTTGGGTGCTGCATGACTTGTCCTCTGCACTGTCTGCATTTTTATTCATTTTGAAAACTGCCCGGAATATTAAAGAGAGGAGAAGTCCTCATTTGAATGAACAAGTGTCCATTTTAATTCACCCCTTATTTTTTGGAAAGCATTAGTTGCAATTAAGGATGCTCCAAACAACTATAAATTAAATCGTCTGGCTGGAATTTTAGAGGCAATTACCACCAGTGTTCATTATTTTTCAAGCTACCTTTATCAATTTCTGAAGATTTTTATTTATTTATTTTTATGAGGGGCTTGTATTTCTTCAATGAATAAGCATATTATGGAAGCCTTTTGAATAAACAAAAGTTAATATTTTAAATTCTACTGCTTTTCATGTTGTTTGCTGTCCACTTCAGTTAAAAGGAGTGAGAATTTCTTCCTGAGTCGAGGAATTTCAACTGTCTTTCTGTATCCAGTTTTTTGTAACATTTTGTTCTTCAGCTACATTATAATTTAAGTCCCTATTATAATTAGCATCCTTTGATTTTAAGAATGTTAAGCTATTAGAAATGCTCCAGCAGCTTAGAAGATTATGTAGTGTATAAACCAGCTGGCAAAAACTAGAAATGGAATATCTGTTGTGATGGTCTGGGAAACAACTGAGTCCCTCTCTAGTATTTGGGTGCTTTCTTAGGATTCTGATTCCTTCACAATGAAGTGCACAGGCCATTTTAATTGAAACATTTTTGAATCTGGAAATATTTCTATTTTCATTGATATTTTGAGATGTGGAAAACTTTCAGCAAGTGGGCTGCATTCTCCTTGTTTGCTCATTTGGGTTTTTCTATCTGAAGATACTTTTGCACATACTGCACTTAATTTCCTGGTGAGCTGTTGCATATCCAGTTTTTCTCTGTTGGACAAACCTGGCAGAGCCAGCATGAATGAGACTCACTTGAGTTTGTGAATGAAAGGATATTTCACATACAAAAAAAGAAGCCAAGTTGGGGAGCCACGTTCAGCTCAGTGTAGGCACCTGGCAAGGGGATTTTGCTCAGTGGTTCCCATTGTTCAGGTTTTGTTCATGGCCCCAGTTTCTTGTTCACAGAATCAATTCCTCTGAAGTCAGAAATGTTGCTGGTCCTGAGTGTTCCCTTATTGTGTGAAGAGGTAAATTCTCAGTTCAAGCCACTGCAAGAATAAAACCTTTGCTTATTTATTTGAGCCTGTGGGAAGTCTGGCATTGTTGCTGCTGTGTATTTATTTTATCCACTGGAATTCCTCAGTAACTTACACCTGTGAGTCTGATTGTTTGTCAGTTGTAATCCAGGCAGGTCATGAGCTGCTTTTGTGTTACAGTCATGCACAATCAATAGAGAGAGAGCAGCTCGTGACAAATACTAAATGAATTCTGGCATCTTTCTGTTGGCAAATTGCTTGTGAACAGATGGCAAAACTTTAAGATTTAGTCAAACATCAAAGTTTATCCTATTCTGCCACCTGAAACAATCAGATCCGGAGCCAGCTGAAGTAAATGCAAATTTACTGCCAATGTGTGGTGGAATAATTTATGCTTTTCAGTCTTCTAGATGACTTGAATGGCTAAATACCAACTTCTAGGTAAAGCAAGAGTTTGTGAGAGTCAGAGTTCTCCAGCAGTGTGTTGGTTAGTTCAGTCTGTGGGTTTGTGAGCTTTGATTCCTAGTTATAGTCTGGTCTAACTCCCACTGAATTAAAAAGTCATTATCTTTATGAAAAATGTATTTATTTATGTTCTCCAGTGTGTCTTCTTTTTCTGTGAAGGCACCTGAGTCTCTGAGCTGCACTTCACAGGCTGAGTGTGATGGGCAGCAGGAGAAGGGTAAAGATCCCTGTACCCTGCAAGTCCTGGCAGGAGCTGAGATGGATTTTTTTAAATGGCAAAATCTATATTGTAGTGAAACATCCATGAATTAAACACATTATGAATAGTTTTAAAATAACAAAGATCTTTATGTGAAGCAAAATAAACACTTAACCCTAATTCTTCTGTAAATAATTGCATATTAACCCTATTCTTTATCAGTGTATTTCAGATGTTCATTTCTTCATACACAGTCCAAATTGGATACAAAGGGTGCAGATAGAGATCCTCTGCTATGTTCCATTTTGATGAGAATTTTGAATGAGAAGAGAACCAGTTCAGGTTGAGAGGCAAAGAAAACATTGGCAGAGGGTGTGTTGCATGACAGCATTACAAGGTGTTAGGGATAAATTGGCAGCAGGACCCGAGTTCTGCCTGAGCTCTTTTCCTCACAGCTTTGCCCAAGACAATATTCAAACACTGCAGTGAGAGAATTTTAATTGCTACCTATCTTTGTGTGGGTTTTTTTTTGGTGTGTGGGATTTTTGTTTGTTCACTTTTTTTTTTAATTAGTGAAGAGAGTAGGAAACCTCCAAGAAAGGTATTATTGTATAGCAAAGAGAGTAACAGAATTTAAAACCAATTTTGTACATTGTGTGTATTTTGAATTCACATGAAATTTTATCCAAGATCAAGGTTTCCATTGCAGATTTATCACTGAGTATGAAATAATTGCAAACTATGTGTAGTCAGTGAAGCAAAAGTAATACTCATGACAGGTGGACTTAGATGAGACCAGACTTAAAACTAGATCCTGTTTTGGTAAACTAAGACACTGTTGCAGTGCTGATGGGAAAAACTACATGGAGATGTCAAGGGAGAATTGCACAAAGCAACTAATGATGTGCATTTCCATTCTCTCTTGTTCTTCTGTGGACTTTGAAGAATCTCAGTCTTTTAAAATTCTAAGATACATCTCTGACTGTGCATGATAAATTTGTGATTATCTAATCCAATTTATATGGTAAGAGGGTAATTTCTTTATCCCTCTGCATTACAATTCGTGTCCGTGATTTGGCAATTCCCTGTGGAGGACGAGTTCTTTTATAGGGTGCTTAAATCTGGTTCTAATCTAACATAAAATCTAACTAGGAAGCTTATAAAATAATGCTTGAACAGCAGCAACAAGCACAGGGATTATTTTTAAACAAATTGTTTTGTGCAATGCCATAATGTAATGAACATGTGATAATGAACTAGTGCTAAATTGTTATTTTTCAGGCCTTGATGACTGTGTTTCAGGTGATCTGTGCTGGGTGTACAGGAAGTTTTTGAGAGTGGTTAGTTGAGTGCTCTGCAGCACCCAGAATCAGACCTGGGATCTGTTTTTACAAGGGAGAGGATAAAATAAGGGCAGAGCACTGGGAGGCTGAGGAAATGGAAACATGAGCTGGCCATGGGATCATCCAGGGGTGGGAAATGTGGGTTTGGAGAGAGAAAGAGACAGCAATGAGGAGTAAGACAACACTGATAAGACAAAGTGTTTGGAGGAAGGTTGTGGATGTGCGGTTGCAGATTGACACTGAGTTTTTTGGGAAGCTTCTTTTTCTGGAATTCACTATTTTTAGGACAATTCAGAGCCCAGTGTTCAAGTTTTGCTTAGGGTGTGACTCTCTCCCAGGCCATGAGTGCAGCCCTAAGCCAGTGTGTTCCCAGATGTCCTGAGAGCCTTTGCTGTCCACACCAATGCTGTTCCTCTGTCTAACAGTGCTCATTTGTCTTATCAGTGCACATGAATTTCAACTACCAGCTCTAACTCTCCCCTTCTCCCATCTTTCTTCAGTTGTGCCCCTTGTAGATTGTACAAGATTTATCTACTGGCATAAGGGATCTTCAGGGAATGAAGTGATAAGGCTGCTCTGTCTCTCTGTGAACTCTAGATGTGATAAACATGATCATAACAAAGTACATATACCTGGTAATATCTTGTGTGCAGGGTGTTTTATAATGTTGTGGTTGAGTGTTTTAAAAAGAATTACATAAAGTAAATGAAACCACAGAGCAAAAATGGATAGCTCTACTCAGTCCTTAACACAAATTCAGAGCCCGCCTTGAAAACTGCAATAGTTTCCTGAAACTCCCCATCTGGCTCTCAAAAGCTACAGGGGCTTTCAAAGCAGGCACTAATCTTACTGCTGTGATTCTAACTTAGGAAGGAATAAAAAACCATTCTAGCTTTTACTGTTCTAGGCAAGATCGTGCTTTCAAGAGCTTAGAAGCAATTCTGAAAGGGTGGTAGGGGAGGAAGGCAACTAGAGTCTAATAATATTGTAGATCTTTCTGCTTCTACAACATGTTTCCTGCCCTGCTGTAGCTCCTTGTGCTGTTTGACCCTTCAGCTCTGTGCATCCAGTTATATGCTTAGTTATGTCTCTTAAAATACCATCAATGTAGTGGCAGAGTAAGTTTCCCAGTTTGTAACCTAAACATGTTCAGCACACACTTCTCTGTTGCCTTCTATTACTTGGTGTGAGCCAAAGGTGAACGAAACAATGGAAAGGACTTTATTTACCTTGCAAAACCAAGTTTGTCATTGCAGGGAAAGACCCTTAATTGCCCATCAGGGACTTGGTTTTCTCTGGAAAGGATGGGGCCTGCCTGAGGTGCTGCTTTGAAAGGCCACAGAATGCTACTTGTAGTGAAGTCAAGAAAAACCAGATGACTTACAGACAGAATGAGAGTTGGCTCTTCCATGGAATCTTGGAATTGAGAAGCTCAGAGCACCTGAGTTATTAACATACATCCCTGTGGCACTGTCCCCATCTGAAAGATGGTTGTGCCCAAGTGTAACAAACCCAAGTGTTCCATGCAAAGGGATTCTGAGCACAGCAGGATCAAGAGGCTGAACAGGTTGGGGAGGGGGTAACTGGAAAAACTGGAAAAAATCTAAGTTAAAGGCTGCTTCAAATTCAGAGTTGGCTTATGCAGGTTGAGGTGTTTCCAAAATCATTGCCTTGAAACCTAAGGAGCTGAAATGGGCCAGGTTTGTCCTGTAGCTGCAGTGGTGGATCCACACAGGAGTAGAATGAAAAAGATGAAAAATATTTAAGTGAGAAAACGGGAGAGGAAAAGGCCAAAGGTGCTCTATGCATAGGGTTATAAAGAGCTCTAAGTGGATTCCTTGGTGACTGACAGGACACAAGTTCCTCCTTCCTCAAAGCTTTTTTGTTGTGGTAAGAAAACTTGAGTTTCTTGCACTAACAAATCAATGCTTGCACATATTGACTTGAAATCTAATCTGTGTGTCCTTTGTAAAACAACACTGAAAATTCTTACTGCATGCAACAGAGAACTAGACTTTGAATTATAACTAAACATTTAAATTTCCCTTTGCATCAATATATTTTTACTTCCCTTGCTGTATAATCTACTTTATAAATGAATTGCCTTATTAAAGTATGCAGATTTATATAAGTTTATTGTCTTGTTGTACCTGGTTTTGCCTATAAACAACAGTAAGCACCCTGATTTAGAAATGCTGTGGGTAACTTATCAAGTCTGAATTCAGATGTGTTTTTGTGGGACCTGTTGGGATGGCAGCAGGGCAGTAGTTCATTTGAATGCATTGCTACAGTGCCCTCCAATTCATGCTGTGTTTGAGGGGCTTTTCTTGCAGCTCCTGTCTCTCTTTGTTTTTTTCTTTTTCTGGGTGTGCTACATGTAACCTCTGGCTGTTTAGGATGAGCTGGAAGTGTTCAAGTGTGTGCTCCTTTAGTGGACAATACTTTGGCAACCAATTGTTTTGAGGCCAGATGGCTGCCAAAGATCCCAGCAAACTGTAACAATTACTGATGTGCAACATTTATTTCCTAGCAAATGCCCAAGCTGGATATTTAAAACCAGAAAAGTGCTGCAGATCTGTGTGTGTTCAGTTTGGGAGGCGTCATGTGTTTCTGCATGGAGAGCCCAACATGTCCCTGCTGTGCCAGGTGTGCAGCACGTCACCCACCGCCCACCTCGCTGTGGTGAGTTCTAGAGGCTCTTGTGGTGCCCTCCTTGCTGTTCTCTGTTCATTTATGGTACCCCATGGGCTTTAAGTACCTCACACACACATTGAAGGCTGGATTTGTGCTGCTTACAGCAGGATATGTGGATCTCGGGACACTTGAGTTTCATTCCTCTGCTCTCCTGGGACTCTGAGTGCAATCAAACCTGTGATGTGCAATCACACTTGTGACAAGGCCCACTCACTTGTTTCTTAATATGAAGATTTCCCCTCTGTAGCAGTTAGTTAAGTAATATTGCACAGTATGATTCACAGAGTATTTCCTTCTACTACTTCTTTTGAATACCAGTTACATGTATTTTCCCCTTAGGTTTGATCTTCTGGTCAGTACAAGTTCCATAAAGCCAATGTGATGTAAAGTGATGGGCCAAGTGAAATTTAAATTTCTGAGAGCACTTGCTCAGTGACTCTGTTTTTTATATATATATAAATATGGTCAAATGCCATGATGCTTGGAACAGAGTGAGGACTTATGCATTAGGCATGTTAATTCAAGGGGTTTTCTAATCTCTTGCCCTGCTGAACATAATTACGATTACTGTTGGCTCTTACAAAATTCAGAATTGTTAAAGCTGTCATCAAATAACATTCAGTCTTGACTGCATTAGGAGAAATATTTATAGTTGCTGCTCACACAGGAGACACTGTTTTAACAAATACCAAAACAACAGCCACCTTCTGTTTCTTTTAGGTCACTACTCAACTCAACTCATTTTAAAGTAGTGTTGTTTTTCCTAGAAGTTTAAATGCTGATACTTTTCCCCTTAAATTCTCCTCTAAGTAACTGATAAACATTTATGTTTTACTTGCAAAGAAGTGAAGATTTTATCTGCAATGGAAACTTTGAGGGAGTGACATCCCCTATTTGAACTAAAAAAAAATGATGGAAAGATTTTGGTATCAGCTCCGAGTCCTTAAAAACAAAACCAAAAGGGATGTTTCTGTGCTCGTGAAAGAAATGTGATGTGTAGAGCTGAGCACCTTTACCCTCCCCAGCATAAATCTGAGGGAGGGTGAGCACTGAGGGAGCTCTGGGTGTGGGTACCACAGGCTTTGCAGCAGGAGGTTTGATGCTTTAACCTCATCCAGGTGTGTGCCCGAGATGTGAAGAAGCTGCTGAGAAGGTGGTCTGGTACCTCCAGCTTGACTGGGGCTTTTCTGCCTTATGGAAATGAACTGATAAACCATGTTGAGCAAATGATTGATAATAGGTTGGAGTCCAGCAGGGTGATTATACCCAGAACTTGAGGGACTCAGAGGGTGTGGAAATAACTGTGTCAGAAATATAATTAAATGTTTTGTGCTGCTGCTGCTGGATGGATAATTACAAATGCCACCAACATCACGTACCTGCAGGGAGGGAACCATGAACGAGGCTACATTTGTGAACTTGCTTTTTGCTCCATAGGAATTCCTCAGCTTTTCTCTTCCCTTGTCCTGCTGTTTCTCTTCTTAATTGAAGGGGAATAAGAAAAGGTTTGTTCTACCACAAATACAAAGTAGATTAATTCAAACCTGTATGATTTTTTTTGTGCAAGAAAAAGTAAAAAACACCACCACACTAAAAACAAACTGTGATGAAGATGTAACTCAGTGTCTTCTTTGCACTGGGATTATTTGCTGTGGCTTTAACCTGAGCAGTGAATTTGCATACTGACCTTCGAAAACACTCCTTGCTGAATGCAGAAAAGTGGTGCTGCCCCTTTGAATGCTGAGTTAAACAGCAAATTGAACAGAGACCTGGAAGTAACCTGTGCCTGGAAGTCCAGTCCTGCTCACAAATACCTGAATGATCCTATTCTAAGGTCTTTATGCTATGAATAAATTTTTTTGGTAGTTCTGTGGCAGACACAGTCAAGAAGTGAAAACAAGATTCAGGCTTTTGGGAATGTCAGTGTGTCTGTCTCTTCACTGCCCATGATCAATGCTTGCTGAAAGTATTAAGTGTTTTAATGCCATACAGTGTAAGATTTAAACTGAAGGTTGAAAATTGAGATCCTGTGCTGACATTTCTCAGGGCTTGGAGGTAGAACAGGAAAGTTTGTACTTCCATTGTATGGACCTTTTGCTCTGAAAAGTGTTTGTCCCATTGCTCTGTGTTGAAAGAGAGGACAGGTGGGATAAGTAAGGTGTTTTAGGGAGCAGTACATTGGTCATATTTATGGCTCACCTGCTGGCTCACCTCTTAGGACACATCGTTATTTCACTTCTTGGAGAGTTCCTCTAAAAGGCTTCATAGACATTTTGAAGTCTTCTCTTTCATCATCTTCCCTCTGAACAGAAGGACTAGATCCTTACAACCTCTCTTTTATTTTCTCCAGTTATCATTTGTAGCAATACCTAATGCTTTCCAAATATGCTTTAAAGGTGTCAGTTGTGCTGCACCACCTTTTGATTCACTCTGCAGCTGTATTTACCAACTCCCTCATTGCCCAAGAAATGGTGCCTTTGGTATTAATTGTGTTATTGAATATTACCCTGTATCTCAAGCATAACATCAGTATATCATATAGTCAGATAGACTTATTGTACTAATAAAAAATACATTGAAGTTATGGTGTGCTTCAGATCCTTTAGTCACAAGAGATGTTGCATTCAGAATGTGAAAATTACTATCCAGTCCTCATACCTTATTTATAACCTATGTTGTTCAGGTATTAATACTTAATCATTAATTTTTAATAATGTATATACCATTGGAATTGACTTGGAAAGAGAAGACATTCCAATTCCAATTACCTCTCCTGTAATAAAAATATTTCTACAATTTGTAAAACACCCCACAGGTTCTGTAGCTAAATGGGCTGTCTGTGCTCTGCTGATCTGCTTGCTGAGGAGGATTGTAGGATCTGACATGTTTGATTTTCCTCCTTACATAAGGAAATATCCAATATAGCTGGATTAAATCCCTCATTTTTAGCATTCATTAAAATAAGTCTGTGACAGGAATTGTGTAGCTGCTGCTTAATGCCTGAGAACCCAACACTCCTCTAGGAAAACCTCTGTCTTTCACCATGTTTGTGTGTTTAAAAAGAGGAACTATAAACCATCTTTTATAGTGATCCACACACACGCCTTATCCCCTTTTATATTTATTTTGTGGTGGTTGTACTTATTCCTGTAATGAGTGATTTTTATAGTCCAGTAAAATGAAATTAATTATTAGACTCTGCTTATTGGAGAGATTATATGACTTACTCTTTTAAAAAAAACAAAACCAAGTGTTTACCTTGAGACAAATTGAGGGATGCTCTCCTTGATCCTCCAGAATTTTTGTTGGGAGTCGAGGTAGAATCCCGTGGTGCTCAAACCTTAACACTAGAAAGATTATGGGCATCAAATCACTGGGGGAAATTGAGGACATGAACTATTCTGAAAGGGAACAGACACAGAATCACAAGGAGAAAAAGTAGATAAGTGCAGAAAGCAAAGAAGATTGAAGGTCATCCTGACCATGTTTTCAGAATATGTAAAGAAAAAGATATTAGTGGCAGAGATTTGAACTTTTCTGGAGACATAATCTTTAAAAGCCTTAATGGGAACATCAGTTCTTTCCCCTGCATGGAGAGCATGGCAATCCTTCCCAGAGATATGCACAATGTCATCAAGAAGGGACAGATTGGGACATCAGAAGCTGGAGCCTTAAAGGAACCTTTTAACTTGCTGTTTAAAGACACTTTGTGAGGAGCTTAGTCTAGAGGGATTTTTAATCAAAAAGAAGAGATTTAGGCAGATGTTGATCCAAGCAAACTTCCCAGGCTGGACCCTCTGCCCTTCCATAGTGGGATCAACTGCTGCTCTATTACCTCAATGCAGCCCTCAATGTGCTCCATGGTCGTCACAGCTGGCAGGAGAGGGAGGCCTTTGGATGGGCTGTTGCTGTTGTTGCTGTTGTTGCTGTTGTTGCTGTTGTTGCTGTTGTTGCTGTTGTTGCTGTTGTTGCTGTTGTTGCTGTTGCTGCTGTTGCTGCTGTTGCTGCTGTTGTTTCTCAGGAATATGTTCATCATCTGATCAAAATGCAAGTTTGCTGTGTTTTGGGGGAGTTCCAGCTGTTTCAGCTTTTGCTGCATCTTGTTTAGCTTAAGCTCTCTGGGTTATTAATGGTAACAGAGCCACTCTGAAGTGCTTTTTCAGGTGACACTAGCACAAAATACTGTTTTCAAGCTGAAAAATAAGGCCTTTAGGGGTGTTCCAGAGATGACATTTCCATGCTAGGCTGGGACAGGGTGTGAATGGAGTTGGTCCCATTCAATTTATTGCATTTAGTCTAAAGGAACTTGCAGGAAGGTGTCCACACTCATTTCTTCTAAGCAGAAAAAACAACAAATGGTTGTCACCTTGGGAGTACGATGGCTTAGAAATTTCTTCATAAATATCAGCAGCTGTTTATGACAAACACAGGCATTTGTGGTAGAATTTGCTTTGCATGTGTGTCCAAGCCCACAGTGGCTGGTTGTTATGTGGCCAGAAATGACCCACAGGAAGAACAGGTTTTCCTTGTAACAGAGAGTGATGGTGATTGTTGAGGTCACCAGGAGGTGGTAAAATGTTCCCTAGAGCTGGCATTTTTTCATGTGGTCACTGGAAATAAAGATCAGCCTTCAAGAAACACTTCTTTTACTGAGTTTATTCTCAAGTTGGGAAAAGCCTATTTCGTGGAGATCACTTTGTGTCTGAAACACTCTACCCTACCCTGCCCCTTGCAAATAAATGAAAGGAAAATGGGAAGTTTTGATTACACGTGGAGGCTTATCCCAGGGCAAGACCCTGAATATTGCTAAATAATCAGCTTGGTTAGACACTAAGATTATAAACAAATTCTGAGAGTTTTGTGATTGTTACAACCAGTTTGCTTTTGACTCAAATGCTGTTTTGTTACTGAATTATTGCTGTTCTTCTTGAGAACCAGCCTGCCTCCCTCTCAGCTGATCATCCCACCCTAACACCTCCCTCTCCCACCTGCACGTCCTACTGATATCGGTTTTTCAGCTCTGATAAACCTGGTATTTGTCATTCTTAGTCTAAAGAGTTGTTTTGAGGAAATATCACATAAATCTCTATCTATTTACTGTTCTTTCTCTAGAAATTCACCCAAAGTATTTTTCATTATGATGATGTCTATTATAAGGAGTAGTAAACTGAGTGCTAAGATACAGTATTTATAACACATAATCATGACTTTGCTGTAGCTGCACAGAAACTTATTCAGTGAAATCATCCATTGAGCTCTCCCAAAGTCCTGGCCCACAAAGCTGGGTATCAGTTTACTGCCAATGTGCCTTTTAAAAATAAAGCTCCACTGCATAAGAACAACTAATTGTACTATAACTGAAATAAATTTTAATGCATTGTCTCCATTGGATTTATTTACACCTTAAAGGATGAATTATCCTTCTCATAATTTGAAAAGCTTAGAATTAACTGAAGGAGAGAAAATAAATGCACAAAAGGCAACTTCTTGACAGTCTTGTCAATACATATGTTTGGAAGTGACAACATGAGAAATTGTGGTATCAACCTAAAAAATGAACATCCTCAGGGCTCTGAAAACACGAGATGAAGATGATAACATCTGTATGCCAGAGCTGTGATATATGAATCCCTCTAACCATTATGGAATAATCAATGACTGCCACATGTATGGCACTTTGTATGTGTGTATAAAAATACATCAATAAATGGTGCAATGTTTCGAGCAGTAGGGGAGAGAATTGGTATTATAGACACTGGTTCCTTGGCAAATGAACACAGAGGGGGATACAAAGAGCCCTCACAGAATTAAGAGAAATCTGCAGTCAGTTTTAGTTTGTGTAATGATGTAAAGCACATGGTAATAATTTAATGAGCTTTTTACAAAGATGTTCATCTTGTACTTTAGAAGAGCCTGCAAAAGTATGGAAAGGAAGTTGAGTTTGATGGAATTAAGAAACAGATTGGAATATGTTAGAAGAAAATCTGCTATTAAAGAAATGGGTACATGTAACTCTGCTTACAGTGCTCAGGTGAAATTCAAATCTGCTGACTTGGGATTTTATGTGAGGACACAACACTGATCTGACTTTGTGGTTTTGTTTAGAACTTGGGCTGTTGTTGGGTTTATGTCCTGTGGTACAGACATGCTGTGTGGGTCTATATGGGAATGTCCTGCTTCACCCAGTCTCTGGATCTTCACACAGAGTCTGCAAACACTGTAGGAACCTGGGGTTTTCTGTCCAGGAAAGTGTCCTCAAATAAGTTCTGGCTGACCCAGTGAAGGTGGAGAAAGAGGATTCTTCTCAAACGTGGGTGACAACTTCAATTTGGACCATGTTTCTCTGATCTCTATTCATTTTTGATTTCTACCTTTAGGACTTGAGCTCCTGCTCATCTGCCCTGCATGAAAAAGTTTCAGAAAGCTGAAGGGATCCTGCTTTGTGTCCAGGCAATACAGGCTGAGGATCCAATGCCGGTTCATCAGGATTCAGCTTCCTGCAGGTACCATTGTTCTTCCAGCAGTTTTGGCATTGGGATTCATGAGACTGTGGTCAAATCAGGAGCCCAGTTGTACCCTCTTGGTGGGACCTGGGGAGTGCTCTGTGAATGTTCATGGTTAGGGTATGATATCTTTGCTCCTAAAAGAAAGGCCAGGCCAGGGTTTGATTGCCTTACATGGGTGAGACCACAGATATCCCATGGAAATCTGAGTGAAGAAGGGGACATCAGGTTTGGCATTGCCTGTAACCCAGTCCCTGTGAACACTGGCTGGGCCTGGTTCAACAGGCTTTTCATCTTTTATTTCTAAACTTGGTGAGCTCCTTAATTATCTGCCTATCTTTGACAATTTACAAATGAATATGAGCATTGGTTTTGGCTCTTATTTCAAGTGTCAAATGAGTGAACTTGAACAAAAGTCTTGCCTGTGTTGTTCCCTTGCACTGGATATTAGTAGAGAAGGTGAGTGCAGGACTTCTGTGTCCTTTTCCAGGTTTATAAATGCACCAGATGAAGGTCTGGAGCAGTGCAGGGGATCAGCTGGTGGGGTTCCAGTCATACAGGATATGTCAGTGATAAGATTCTGCATTATTTTCATTTGTTAAGCAGGGTGACAACAGTGTATGTGATAAGAGCCATTAATTTTACCCTGTTTCTCATGCATCTGGTACACAACAGGTTTGTGGGAGGTGTCTGGGGCCTTGGGGCCAGTTTTTCCCTTGACCATATCCAGGTGGGCTGTGAGTGTTCTCTCATAGCCCCTACATCTTGAATTTCTCTATCTCCTTTCATTTTTGAGAAGCACAAAATGGTTTCCAATTAGAGGGGATGTTATCTCAGAGGAATCAAATGCAGATATTTCTGGGGTGCTGGGATGCCTCTGGCAGAAAGGAGCACCTCATCTGCTGCTATAAAATGCTAGGACATGAATTCCAACCTTGAACAGCAATAGGCATTGCACAGCTGCTGACAGAAAATAAAAACTAAAGCAGTTGTGAGAGTTTGTGAGAAAAGACCTTCTCAGCCTTGTGCAGGTAAAGGATGCAATAAACAACCAAGAAAATAAAAGCAATCCTTAGGGCTTTGGGAGGGGCATTGCTGTAAGGGTAGGATGGCTCTGTTTCACAGTTACATCATGATGCTGCTGCAGAGCATCAGTTAAGCAGTTATTGGTGGGGAGGCACAGTCTGTGCCACTTCACACTTTGCTTTCCTCAGTAAGTATTGCTCTGTAATTTGTTTTTGCACTCACATATTGTGTGGTCTCTCTAAAGTCACCGTCAAAAATCAATCATTGCTGAACTTGGGCCTCCAAATGCATGCACAAAAAAACCCCTCCCAAACAAACCAACTCTGGCAACATTTGTCTCATGGCAACGGCTCTTCAGCACAGTGAAAGATGCTGCAGAGGAGATCTCTTTGTTTCACAATACATGGGGCACTCATGGTTCTGTATTCCAGCCCCTCTCAGGTAAATCACCTCCCACCTCTAAAAACTGTGTAGACATTCGATGTTTTTTAAAAGTATTGTTGATTAAGCTGAATCATATCACTCATATCACACTGGTTTTCTTGTTAAGCACTGGATTTGTGTTCATTTTCTCTTTGCTGTCAGACATTGTTAGTTCTGCCCTCTCCATATTTTGTCAGGAGTAAACAGCATCCTGAAAGGCCAGGATTCAACACTAATAGAAACATCTGTTGCTGTCTCACTTCAGTTGTTCTGAACCACATCACACAAGAATAGTTGCTGCTGTTTTTATTTTACACTTATTTCATTTCACTGTTGTCTTTTCATTTTTTAATCCTTAACCTTACATTTTTGCTTTTAAAGTAACATTTTCCTTTTCTCCTAAGATTTTGTTTATCTTGCTGTTTGTGGGTTTTAGGAAAGTCTGTTCTGAGCTTGGATGAAACAGGCTCTGGCATCCTCTTTTTATATATATCTTTTTCATGCTATCTGAGCTTGCTCAGCAAACTTTTCAGTGCTCTTATCTTTATGTTCATTATGGGGAGTGGGAAGATGCAGAGAAAAATATGCAAAGAGTGAAATGGTCTGGAAATGGAAAATGACAATTTAAAGGTGCATCCTGAGCACAGAACTTGGCATTTGGGTGGAATGACTTTCTTTGAGTAGCCCTGTATTAGTCTCTGAAGTCTGCCTTGGTTACCCAGCTGGAAAGGGTGGTATGTCATTTTTGAAGGCATCTGGAAAATTCACATAATTATCCAAATGTTAAATGCTCTTATCTAAAGACTGCTGGCTGCAGTTTGATAGCTCAATTCCTGCTGGTCAGGCAGATCTCACAGCTCCTCATGGCATTGAATGGGATTAGGTTTCTCTCTCCATGTGCATGGAAGTATCATTAAAAACCCCTAATGAACAATGATGGGAAATATTGCAGATCTGACTGTGCCTGTGCTGCAAATCTCCCCCAAACTTCCCAAGGGCTTCCACTGCTGCAGCATCTGAATTGTTTGTGGACTGGTTCTTCCCTCAGCCCTTCCCTGCTGTGCTAAGGTTCTCCCATGGTTTTCCAGGTGTGCACAGGGTTTGTCCCAGATTGCAGGAACAGCCCTGGGGGAACAGACATCCCCAGGCTGTGGGGAAATCCCAAAAAGCTGATTACTCCTTATCCTGAATGACGATATTTCCTCCTGCAGTTCCTGTCAGCTCCTCGTTCTGCAAAGTTTACATCATAACACTACAAATGTGGAATATTTTAAAAGTTGGCCTCTCTTGAGATCTGTTCCCATGAATAATCCTGATGGCTATTGAGACAAGTCAGCTCTTGCAGTTCATTTTTTGCATGGTATATACCCTGGGTTCTTTTTCCCCCCACCTCCTGGATTTTTCTTTCATCAATATTTCTTTTTTTCTAAAATATTAATCATATTTGATTTTTCTGTAGCTTGTAGGTTACTTTAAAGTTAAGAGGGAAATGATGAATATTTTCATGAGTGAATGTCTTGAATTAATGTTCTTGTCATTAAAAGGGGTAAAAGAGGTTTAGGTTAATGTATTTCTTCGTGCATTAATGTTGCCCCGGCACTTATTTTGTCTGCCAGTGTTCCTAAATATCAATTAGAAAATGTATTCAAAGTGAACTTGATTTCCAGTGACTGTGCATAATAAATGGACATATGCTAAACATAATTACAGATTTAAATGCATTAAACTGCAAGAATGATTTGGGATATTTCAGCAAAGCTCACCACAGTTCTTTGCTATCTGCAGGAATTGCTCTACATTTAATGGTGCCTTTAAAGGCACGAGTGTTTATATTGTAACAATGTAATCTGGTTTAGGAAGAACCTGAAAAAAAACGTGACAAATAATTGTAAGTTTTCTATACCAGTATTATTCCTATATGGATTTGTGTAACAGCACAATGATATTTCTATTCTCGTGGCAAGAGGAGAAGTTCTAATCAGATATAATTTAAATTTATAAAGAACTTATTTTCTGGAAGCATAATATGTTTTATATAGAATGGGTTAGATTTTTTTCACATAAGCAAAGTACCCTCGGAGCTTTTGCTAAAGTCATAAAGAGGAAGATGGTCACAGAAAAGCAGAATTCCCTTTTCTGTGTACACAGTGCTTTTAATGTGCAAATAGTCTCAGGCAGTAGATGTTGCCATCATTACCTTGGGTTTTTTTTTCCCTTTAAAAGAAGCTTCCATAACTTGTTTAGATTAGGAAAAAAAACAGAAAGCAAAACAGAGACAATTTGATGTAATTCTGAATTTCAGTAGTATGCTCCAAGGCCGTCAAATAAGCAAAAGGGGCTTTGTTTCCACGTTATTTCTTTTTAAAACCTATTCAAGGTCATGGTTTGAATAGAAAAGTAATTGGATTTGAGACACCATATGTTGTGGGATGCTTATGACATCCCTAATGAATGTTACAGGGTACTGCTTCTTCTAAAAAAATGTTGACATTAGCACTGGAATGACTGTTGATATGAAAACTTTCATTAAGAGAAACATCTTGAAGTCAATCTTGTCTGATTTTTTTTCCTTTCTTCCTTCCACCCATCACAATAAGGTGCCCACTCCTGAACTCGGAGGGCTTCTTACCTTGCCAAGCTCCAGCCTGTCACAATCACTCACCAAACTTTACTGCCCTTTCCCGATACCTTCAGATTCACAATGACAAATCCTAGACTATAAAAGCAACCAGATTCCATTGCTGTGTGTCTCTTGTTAGTCATTCACAGTATTTATGGTGCTGCTTGCAGAGAACGTTCTTCCTGTGCTCTGTTTTGTAAATCAACTACAGGTAAATTCTGTTAAAAGAAAAAAGATTTTTAAGGCTGTGAAGTTTGGAGGAGTTTCTTTTCTTGTTTTTGTCTTTGAGAAGCATGAAGATGATCTCAGATATGTCCCCTTCGTCCTCTATAGTGTAACTTTGAAGGATCAGTTATGTAAGGAACCTTAATATCATTTTTGTAGAACATGTTCCTCTCTTAAATGCTCCAAACAAGCAACTTTCTCATTATCTTGTGAAAATTTATCCTAACACTTTAAATAAATAACAAACTTGAGGAAACAGAACTTGATACTATTGTTCTGAGATGTTAAAATTGAAGAGGTAATAATACATCAAAAAATTCACTGTAGTTATGCAAACAAATGTCATAAAGAAGTAAGTTGTTACAGTCTAACAACAATCTAAGCTTATTCCTGTCTTTGGGATGTTTCCTTTCCATCCCTTTCATGTGGGCAGCAGAATCACAGTCCCTTCCAAATCCCAGTGCGGCATCGAGG
>JAOXXN010000230.1:6512122-6534470 GCA_026770055.1 Myrmophylax atrothorax
GCACTGAGTGCCATGATCTGGTAATCAAAGTGGGGTTGGATTAAGGGTTGGACTTGATGATCTCAGAGGTCTCTTCCCACTCAGCTGATTCTATGATTCTATGAGTCCAACTCCTAAGTCAATGGCCCACACAGGGGATTGAACCCATGACCTTGGCATTATTACTACCAAGTTTTAACCAACTGAGCTAATCTCAGGGTCTGATTGTCCTTGCACTGTTCTTCAGCCACAGATGACACAGTGTGTTTGTTGTGTTCAATGTTGCTGCTCTGCCACTTCTGGCCCTGCTTCCCAGGGGGCAGTTCCCTCACACTTCCTGCAGTGCCTGTTCCTCCACTGGGTACAAACAATTCATTGGTACTGTGGCACTTGCTGATTTCATCTTGCTCTCTGTGAACTTCAGTGTGTTATGGGTTATAAAAAGAGCAGTAAGGATGGATTATCATGAGGTTTGCTGCCTCTCCAGATTAAAAAAAAAACATGCAAGAAGGTCAAACGTGCACTATGTGAACTTGTTAAACACATTTATTGAGTTCTTGACAGTAACCAAACACAGTGAATGACCATTATAAACAAGAAAAAAGGCATTTGCTTTTACTTGGTCAGCTCCTGCTTTATCTGTAAAGAAAAAATATCCCTTTTCACCACCAATTTACAGGATTGAATGTTTGTCCCAATAATGGCTTCAGCAAGGAAAATGGCAATTTTAAACTGAGATGTTTCAACTGCTTTCTGCTTCTGAGCCAGTTCCTGCTAATGATGGACCATAAAGTGGAGTTTAAGTTATACCAGCTCTAAGTGCATTCCCAATTGTCATTAACTCACTTAAATTGGCTGCAAAAAAAGAGAAAGGAAGTTAAAAAAAAGAGAGAGAAATAAGAAAAAAGAAAAAAACACAAATAATGCAGCCACAAGTAGTAGAGGCTCATTGTTTCAGACAGGAAAAAATAAATCAAAGCAAGTTTCCTAAATTAATTTGTTAAACACATTTATTGAGTTGTTAATAGTAACCAACACAACGTATGACCTGTTGTAAAACAAGAAACAGAAAATGGATCAATTCTGATTTTGGCAAATCCTACTACAGATATGTGACAGAGGGAAATATTTCAATTTCCTGTATATTCTGCAGTGATATATTTACAATACTTATCTCTCAAAGTCTGTCCCTTTTTAAATTGAATTAACAGAAAGATCATAACCTAGAAATAAGTTTCCTTTACAGTAGTCTTGTTCTGTCTTGTCAGGGTCCATTAATGATAGTGAAATAATGAGAGCTTTCCAAGGATTACTTGGCACACAGAACACAACTCCACTTTGATGCTGTACCGAGCCACCTTTTTGCTTTCTTTTTTTTTTTTTAAATTTTTTAATTGAGGGAGGGGGGAAACGAGGAAGAATTTCATATGTACAAAGGCTGAAAAGTCTTTCTTTGTGACTCTAAATTAGTTCAGGAAAATTGTAATCACATTTACTGTAATTCTGTCTTTTTAATTTTATTTTATTTTTTAATTGCCACCGATCATATGAATGAATTTTGAGTTGAGTTTCCAGCATGGCAGCTCTTTCCCCACAGCACGTGCTGTTGTGAACCCAGAGAGGGAGGTTGGTGCATTCCAGATGGTGTCAGTTCCCAGCAGGAGCATTCCCAGAGGTTATGGGCTCTGCCTGCTCTGTCCTGCCTACTTGAGGAGCCATTCATTTACTGAAAGAGAAACAAACACAATTAGGCTTTCATAATAAACTCCAAATATGGTTGGGTTTAACATTGCATTAGGCACTTAAAATGTCTTCAAAAAGCCAGGAGGTTCAGCTTCCTCCTGTTTCTGGAAAAGAATTAAGTCTGAATGACTTTTTCCTTGAACTCTTTCAACTCTACATTGCTGCTGAAAATGCCCTTCCTTTTCCAACCCTCAGTGCTACTCCTTCCTAACCATATCCCAGGCTTTTTTTTTTTTCCTGTTTTTCTTTCATGTTTCTGGGTAAGTTTCCTCATCTATTTCAAATATGCAATGTTTGACTGATACCTTTATTCCCCCAGATCTGGAGTTTTAAATGTTTCTATTTGTGCTTGGATTTCTCAAAGAAAAGAGCTCAGTGTGAGCATGGAAAGGGTTATTCTGGAGGCAGAACGTACCTCTATACTGTAGTTTCTGTGCTCTATTGTTTGGACAATCTTTTCCCTGTAAACTAAAGTTGATATTCGTTCGGATACATCGATTGTTGAGGGGCTGGACTGGTCTGAAGTTGTCGCTCATGCTCAGAAATATCTGTGATGGTTGATTCTGGCTTAGCAGTCGTAAAGAATGCATCTGTACCAAACACAAAGCAGGGGTTAGTGCTGGGCTTCCCTGCAAGGAAACAACGTGCAACACTGTTAAGTGGTCTGGTTAAGAAAGGAAAGGAAAACAGAAAGTCAGTGGTTTGTAGTCAGAGGTGAGTTTGAAAGAGTTAAAACCATTCCTTCTGTGAGCCTCTGTTTCTGAGCCTCATTTTAAAGAAAAGGAAATAGTTCTATGTGGAGTAAAAGAAAACAGTGTGAGGTGTCCTTGGCTGAGCAGCAAACAAGTTGAATCCACGGTACTGGCTGCAGGGAGAATGAGTTTGGTGAATGACAAGAGCTAATTTCCCAGGGTTTGTAGCTATTAGTGTAGCTTTAGTTCAGAAGCCCCAGTTTTGGTTGCTGTTACTCAAGAACCACATCAGGGTGCTCAGGAGGGACAGGAAAAGTGACAGTCGCGCTGCTGGAGTCGCGAAATTAATGATGTTCAAAAGAGAGATCCTCTCTCTGTTGACAGGTCTGACATGATATTGTCTGTGCTGTGGCTGTTGTTCTTCCAGCAGACTCTGGCCTTCATTTGGGATAGTTTTCCACATCAGAGGGAATTTCTGAATCACCCAGTGCATCCAGCAGGCAGCAATGGTTCTTATGGTGACTGTGCAACTGTGCTCAAGGCACATGAAGTGGTTTCAAGTCAACCAAATCCAGAGAGGGGAAAAAACTGTAAATCAGAAATCCTCAAAATATTTTGGTTTAAAATCATAAAAAGAAAGTATTTTCCATATCAGCATACCATTTGAGAGGTTTCTTTATGGCATTTAATGCTTAAATGGAGAAATCCAGTGGCTGGGTTTTATATACTGCAAGTCTGTCACAGCTTCCAGGGAGAACCCGAGCTGTGCATTGCTTTTTCAGTCTGAGCACCCAATATAATTAGTAAGTATTCCACGAAATCAATTTGCAGCACTAATAATGGAGGATGTAACTAACCATTAAAGCATGACAAGGAGTAAGTATCATGAGATTACAACCCACAGGTAGCAGCACAGATTCTAGAAATGTTCTAATCCTTGTTTTGTATATTAGTGTTGTAACTAAAAATGTTGCTTGTAGGAAAAGATTCAGGTCCTGTGTTTGAAAAGTACAGACTGTTCAGCATGTTTGTGCTCAGCTGTGTCCTTCCCCCAAACTACCCATTTAGCAAAGAAACAAAGTGCTTTCTCTGCACCCAGACAGAACTGGACAGAAGGAATATCACAAAAATAAAACATCTCAGGCTTTTGAAAGTCATCTTATTTACAATGTTAATATGATTTTAAATCCCAAAGTGATAATTAGGGCTGTTTTATTGTTCCTCATTTCATTTTTCAGGCCAGATTGCCTCTGCTGCATGCTTGGGGCAGGCAGATGGTGGTTTGAGTCTTCCTTTGGGGCTCCACTGTGCAAGAGAGGAGGTTTTGCTTCAGCTCACAGCTCTGAAGGCAACTCACTGATGCAAAATTTGGTGCTAAATTTGCTGTTTTCTGATGTCAGGCCTTGGATTGTAAGCAAGTTGTACAAAAATGTAGTTTTTGAGATTTTTCCACTGGTGTGTTTCCTCAACAGCATAATTTTGACTGGGAAATTGTCTTTTCTCTTGCATAATTTATACAGCTTGTCTCTAACAGGGGCTTCAATACATCAATCTGATTTTTGAAGGTATTTGCTGTCTCTGTCCTGTCATTTTATTCTATAGGAGAAGACACTAGACTGATACTGTATCTCTGTCCCATTAAGGTACTATCAATATGAATTTATTCTGACCTAAGAATGGCCTCTGTTATAATTAATAACCTCAGTTATTTTGGTGCAACACTGCTATGCTTGTTTTAGAGTCCCTAATAACTATTCTCAGCATCACAGAAAAATTTAGTTTGGAAGAGGCTGCTGGAAATCACTTGGTTCAACTCCTCAGTAGGGCCCACCTCCAAGTGTGTGTGTGCAGATACAGATGTTACTCCATCAGTTAATATTATTTTGACAAAAAAACCCCATTCAGTGCTTTTGCAAACTGTAAAAATTTCATGCACAGATCCCTTAAGCAAAGGGCTGAATCTCACTTTTTATGTAAAGCTATAAATACATGTTTTAAAATATTATTTCATACCTTAACTAGATTGAGTAATTTTTAAATTATTTTACCTGCATCCTTGTTATGTAGACAGGTTTGTTCATTATTATCCAGCTTGCTGTTTCATAGCAGGGTGGAATTGTCATTGACCCATCATATGTAATGAAACTAGATGTCTCTGGATAAAGTTCCTCAATATTAAGCCCCTGTAGTAAGTATGCATCATCTGGAGAAAAAAGAGGCAAAATAAAACAACTGAGGAAATACAACAGCTTCACAAAATATATACCTTTTTGATGTATCCCTGTTCCAGAACATGAACTTCAGTTTTATCAAGGTATGAAGTTTAACAAATGTACATTTCTGAAAGTTCCAGCAGTTTGGACAGGAAAAAGTATCAAAAAGTCACTAATCCTTGGGTTGAGCTGCACCTCTGTGAGCTGAGCACAGGGAAACCCTGAATCACGTTTAACCACCAGGGTTAAAAGCTTCTTGAAGCTGCAGATATTGATTGAGATGCAGCAGCTTTGGAGAATGGACATTTTCCATTTTTTGGAGTGATTAACAATTTTTGCTCAACAAAGCCTCAGGAAGGCCAAGAGTGTTAAAACTTAATTGCTCTTCTGCCACAGGAGGAGGTTCAGGGTAATGCCTGATAATAAAGCTGCTCCAGGGAGCCCTCTGGCCTCTGCTGTGCACAGAGGGGCAGGATGCAGGGGAGGCTCCCCCAGAATGCCAAAATCAGGGCGGAAAGTACTCCAGAAATACCAGGGTCCCTGCTTTTATTGTAAGTCACCCTGGGAATTAATGAGGTAACCCTGTGCAACAGGATTCACTCTGTGGATATGTACCAAAATGTACTGAGATATGGTTCTGTCTTCCAAAGCTGATCAAAGTTCCTCAGCCTTTTCTGTACTTGGGCACTGTTTCCCTTGGGCAATTCCATTCCTACAATACTTTGGGCAGTGCTGTTGAAACTAAAGCTCCCATTTTCCTGCCAAATCCCTTCAATAGGAAATAGTCAGGGATACACATGTTTTATTACTTGTGCACTGCTGCTGGTGTGTGTCTCAGAGGAAGCTCAGGTGGTTACAACCTCTAGTGCTGCGAGATCTCTTTGCACACTTTCACTCATGTTCAGTGTCTTCATCTGCAGAGTGAGCACTAAAATGAAGGCAAGGGCAACTGCATATTGAGGGGTGTTTCCCCTTTCAGTGCTCAAGATGAGCTGGCCTTGATTTGCAGGGAAATCTGAATGATCAAGGAAGTGTGTAAGAGCTAAAAATGAAAAGAGTAATTTAACCTGAATTTAACATATTGTAGCTGAAGGGCAAAACTTAGCTGAGCAAAAGACTTGTCTCACACAATCTAATGGAAAAATAAAAAAGGACTGCAGACTACTGTCTTGGGCAACAGAAAATTAAAGAGCAGAGGCAAAGCAAATGTGACCTTGTTTTTCATTTTAACATAGCACACTCAACACGGTCCAGGGTTCTGGGGTAGCAATATCAGCAGCCACAGCATCAGTTAAAGTGTCAAGGTGAGAGTGTCACTTTATGCCTCATTGACCAGTGCCTTACAATTATTTCATATTTTAAGTGTGTTTGTTATTTTTCACAGTAAAATCTTGGCCTGTCCTCTCCTGTCTGTCACAAACAGAACCTTCTGCCACGTTCCTGCAGGTGGAGCCAGGGGGATGGCACTGCTGGCAGGGCCCTCGGGCAAAGGGCAAAGTGCTTTGGTGTCTGGTACAAGTGGCTGACTGTCACCTTTCTTAACATGCTCAGTTTTCACTGGCCCATGGCCACGTAAACCCAAAATTTCCAGACAAGTGTAAAACCAGAGTCAAAATGCAGCTCAATCTGAACAGGTAGAGATGACTGAGTACACCTGTGTCCTATTCATTAAAAACATTATTTGCAGTGCACTGGTAACTTGGCCAGAATTGCATCGGAAGTGAATTAATGCATTTTTTCTCACACCAGTGCCTGTTTCCAATGAGTCATCACACACTTTTGCCTTTCCCACATGAACATGCTGTTCATTATTTATGAACCCTGGGAGAGGGGTGTGTTAGCTCCAAATGGCACAGTCAGGCAGAATAGACTGTTGCAACCTCCAAGGACCAAAGTTGCTTTCTCACAGTTGTATTGGCTTTGGTTGGGCTAGAATGGCTTAAACCAGGTAGAATCTGCCTGAATGTTTACTAGGAGATAAAAAGCTGACTGAAGCTTAATACAGATGAGGGATATTGATATGGAAAACTGGAGAAAAAGAGCACTTCAGGAAGAGTGGAAGATAGGGGTGAATGAAATAAGAATTTGTCCAAGTAAAACTGGTATTTACTAACCCTGTACATAGGTTATACTCCTATGGGAAGTCAGAGAAGATCCCATGAGAAAATACCATACAATAAGGATTTTATCAGCACTTCCCTATGAACAGATTGGCCCTTTTCCCACATCCTGATAAAGGTCTCCCACTCTGGAACTGAAACAGAATTGGTGGGTTGGCATTAGAACCAGATTACAGCACTTCAAAGTCTTGCCTTATATTTATTGCAAATATGTAATTCAGAATGGTCAAAATCACCATGTGAGATCTCTTGCCAGTGACAAACCTTCTTTAATAAAGCCTCTACTACATTCTCAGCATCACTCCTGTCTCCAGCCCACAATCTGTTTATCTGGATCTGCTGCTGCCTTGGGGTGATTTCTGAACTCATGAACTCTTCTCTATACAAATGAGATTTCATTAGACTTTGTATTCATTTACACAAAGGCCTTGACTCTGACAATTTACTTGGCAAATGATGGAAATCCTTTTATCCCTGGGTTTGTAATAGGCATGTGGGGTCAGCAAATTCTGTGTATGTTCTCCTTAAAACAATCCTATTTACAGGGAATATATTGTTTAATGAATGAAGGGAAATTTTGATTTTGAAATTCATACCATTATAATGCAGCAAAGGTTAGATTTACAGGATAAGGAATGCAGAGATGCTCAGCTTTTCAATCCTGAAGCAGATTCCCTGCTTACAGCCTTCACCAGCCTCTTGGAGCTGGGCTGACAGGGAGTCACTTGGAACTCCCCAGGGGGGTCCTTTGGGGATCTGCTTGGAAAGTGCTGAGCCTTTACAGCTTGTGACAGGAGCTGCAGAGAACACACTGAAATATGAACCTGGAAAAGTTGTTATTCTTTTATTTTTGCCAGAAATCTGCATCTTAAGATTTTCAGGATCATCTCTTAAAATCAGAATACTTTATTCACTTGTATCTATAAAATAACTAAAGACTGAACCTGAGGAAATTCAGAATTTTATAGCTTTTCTGCCTAACTGAACATGTGGCAGTATTCTGGTGGAGAATGACAAGCCCAAATTTTCATATGGAATTTCAGGAATCTAAAATGTTACCTTTTTTGTAATGTTAAGCAAACACTGGGTGAAAGCTCATGCAGCACAACTGTCCTGAAAGAAAGCCAACTTATCCCCTCTAATGGCACACAAAGACCAACAAGAAAGCAGTTTTTCTTAGAGGTTTTCACATTGCTCCTGACTAAAGCGTGCTTGAAAGAACCCTTGTTTCAACCAGCTCACAGAAGGTTCTTTGGGCTGCAATAACAGAATAAAGTAAGCATTTAAAAATCAGCTTAAAAACTCCTTGGGGTCCACTTTATTTCACTGTAGTCATTAATATCTAAGAGTAGAAATTTCCCTTTTAATGCATTTTGCCTGTGGAAATTTCATGCAGCAGCAGAGATAGCTCTTAATTTTGTTGCTGTTCTTTAAAAAAAAAAAAAAAGTCCTTTATTTATGTTATAAACTGTCCTGCCTGAACCAATGCTCCACTTACCATTCCCTCCCTGCTCCTGTTGAGCACGCTGGGTCTGCTCATTTTGTCAGCACTGTGCTGAGTATTGACTTGAGGAGTGGACCCCTAAAGCACAACCTAAAAAACTCCAGCTGCTAAAGAAATCCTTGCAATGTAAGGGGTAAAATTAGTTTTCAGCAATGATGCTCTAATCCATCATGCAAGACAACTGCAAAATTACTTTCAATAACACTTTCACGTCCCCAATTTACACTCAAAATTCCCAGTCAATACTTGTTACTACAGTAAGTAACCCAGTGCCCTGCAGAGTATTATGTGCACTGTGTCTACCAAGCATTTCATTTGAATAGATAAACTTGTTAGCAAAAACAGTGGTTAAAAATTAAGAGAGTTAAACACTGATTTTGCAGCCTGTGTTATGTGTTCATCTTCATGCGAAATTTCGTTTAGTAAATCCAAATTAGGTGTGATTGGAACCACATTTTCCTTCTAAGGAGATGAATCAGCAATGAAAGGTTGGAGGATGCAGACAGCTCCAGAGAGGAGGAGAGCCCTCTTGGAAGTGCAGCATACAAAAGTATGCTGGGAAAAGCACCTTCTGCAGTGGTACAGTCAGCCAACTTCTGGTTGGTGGCCAGACAAAGCTGGGAATACGGAATTTGGGAGTGAAAGAGCCGGAAAAAGCACAATAATTTCCTGTCTCCAGGATGCTGCAGCAGCACTGGTAGGCAGAAAGCTCTTACAGGACAGCAGTGCTGTGGTTTTGCAAGGAATCAAGACAGGCAGTTTAAAAGTGTGGCTAATCTCCTGCTTCCATGCAGAGAAGATGACATTTCATACTGTTGGAACAATCTGGAAAACATGCTCTGAGGGGAACCCTCAGCTGACTTCCTTTCCATGGTATTGCAGAGAACTGAGTTTTATCATTATAGAAGCCTCTTATTTGGACCAAAGATGCAACAAGATCTGTTAACTGCCAGGTAAAATCAGAGAAACATCAGTGGGATGAAAGGTGTGTGTGTTGTAGCAAAGGACAAGGAACTATTAGCGTTTTCAGTTTGCTGAGTACTTTCTAGAAGTTAAATTCTGGCATCATTGAACTTCCTGGCTTAATGGCAGCTTGGTTCAAGTGAATCTTTGACAAAAGGAATGAGGTTTTCAGGATGAAGATGTTTAATTTGTTGCATTGAGATAGATGTATTTTTCATTTACTTTCTCTAGACTATCTTAATTAAGCTCTAGAGATCCACAAGGTCAGTATGCTAACATGGAATTACTGGGCATCATCAGTTAAAGGCTTTCCAAATATGAATACAACAAATACACAAGCTGTGTGAACAACCTCTTTCTATATCCATTAAGTGCAACAATAGTTGATAGGAATGTTACAATTTTTCTGTACAGAAACATTGATGAATACTAAATCCACAGTTAATGATGCAAGATCTTGACATGATTTAATAGGACCCAGGCTGCTCTGCATGTCCCTTTCATGGCTAACAGTTTGTCCTGAGTATCCCATGGGAATACAGTGTATGTATGTATCAAACATCATTTCATTAGTCTGTTGCTTTTTCAGACATAAAACAGTCTTTGAAGTTCA
Organism: Myrmophylax atrothorax; assembly: GCA_026770055.1. Taxonomy (NCBI): domain Eukaryota; kingdom Metazoa; phylum Chordata; class Aves; order Passeriformes; family Thamnophilidae; genus Myrmophylax; species Myrmophylax atrothorax. The sequence goes on from JAOXXN010000230.1 coordinate 6,521,950, forward strand.
GAATTCAATTGATAAAGTGATGCCCTAATAGTTTTTTCACATTCCTGGGTTTGTCCTACAGAGTTGCTGGCTGTGCCAGCTGGGAACCTGTGCCCATGCTGAAGTGCCTCCTGTTTCAGTGGATCACCAGAGATGTCACCTGCTACTGAAACATGCAGGTGTTTGCTACAACAAATGGAAAGCAACTTACTTTTATACGTTATTCTCGTTATGGTGTCTCTGTTAAGCATACGATTTAGGAAGGGGTTTGATGATTCAGATACCTACAGGAGAGAAAATGAACAAAGTCAAAACCTTCTCACCAACACTTCCCTCCCAGAACTGCAGCTGCTCTGTGTGCACACACGCTCACTCCTCACACTCCTCCAAATTGCTTCTGCCTTTTCCCCCCACTGTTATGGGAAGTGGAAATAATTACTTAGGTTTTTTTTCTAAGAAAGCTTGACAGAAAGTTTGTATCCAAAAAAATAGGGATGGGAGAACAGCGTGAATAGAAATCGATGCCAGGATAAAACCATGAGCACAGGTTTCTTCTCCAAAAACTTTGCTGGCTTTGCAGATGGTTGATGTAATTAGGCAGGATGTCCATATAGTATTTATTATTTTTCTCTTTATTGATAAATATCCCTTTCTTGCAGCAGACTGTTTTGATTGGAAATCAAAGCACCCGTGTTTTACACATGGGTAACATAGGAGGTAACACTTCATGTTCTGGTGGAACTTCCTGTCCACCAGTTTCTGCCTCTTTCCTCTTGTCCTGGTGCTCAGCAGCACCAAGCAGAGCCTGGTCCATCCTCTGATCCTCCTTCAGATACTTCTAGACATGGACAAGATTCCCTCTGTCTTCTCTAGGCTAACTTGAAACCTTGCTTCAATTTTTCCCCTTTTCATAAATTCAAGTCACATTGTTGGGTCATAATACAATACATTTTGGATGAAATAAAAGGTAGTCTAAATATCTTCTAAAAATATTAGACATGTTGGAAAATTGCCTCTTCATATCTAATTATTCAACATACTCTGTGAAATGCATATTTTAATTCTGAGGTTAATGTCTTGTCAGGAACTTTATGAAATGGGATTAGAGTACTAAAGGGAAGTAAGAGATGTCCAGTGTGTAAGAGGTGATGATGGAAGATACTTATTTCTGCATGGAACATTATTCAGCAATACATGCTTTTTTTAGACTGAGGAAACAGAGATACATAATGGCAGAATATTAACAACATTTGGAGGGGGAGAACATTCCTCATATAATACGAGAGAAAAGGTTTTTCTAATGTAATTTGAGAGGTTTGAGTCAAGTCTTGTGTTCAGTGCTACATCACTGTAAGTTAGAGACCTAACTGTGTCATGAATGCAACAGGATGGAGACTACAATATGACAAAATATGTCTTTCTAGCTCTGTGAAATGGAAGATATTAAAAGTTATACTTTTAATGTTCTTTCAGTTTTGATAGTTTAAGATGTTTTAAGTAACAATGTGAGAAAAACTGATTTTGCTGACTTTGAAACATTAACAGGTGTCCAAAGACACCTCCTCAGGGCCTCACCCTGCTAGGAGAGATTTACTCCTAATTGATTGAATAACATTTCATGAAGAAACACTAAATCTGCAGAGCTACTAACTTTTGTCAGAGCCATTAAAGTGTTATGAGTGATGTTTACGATGTAACCATTTTCCCCCTGCTCCCTTATCCCTTTTAATTTCCCTCACACTGTAAATGCCTTGGAGAGGAGATGGTGAGCTCAGTTTAGGATGTTGCTGTCTCTGGATTCCAGATGCCTTTAGGCATTGCTGGAGTATCATGAGGAGCCTAACTCCTGGATTTACATTTCAGGGAAAGGAAATCTACTGCCTCCACATTAGGAATCAGTAAGACTCAATACTTACTTTCATAAATATGGAAACTACCACCAAGCCATTAGGGCTCTTTGCAGCTTCTGTGACATTTGTGTACAGCTCGTGGTTATAGTGGATCAGCTGAACCTGGAGAACAGTGAAGCCAAAGACTGTGATTAACCAGCAGCAAATCACACCATGATTGCCTGTGAACACCCTCCACCCATCCCCTGCTTTGTCTGGGACCCCATCCGTGCCGAGGGCATTTGGGAGCAGGGCAATTTTTCAGACATTTGCAGCACGCCTGATTTTAATAATTTCAGTCACCATCTGGCTCCAACTGGCACAGCCCCAGCATGTTTCCTTCTAAATTGCCAGGGAGGGAATTTACCCACATCCAGTTATGAATTGCACTGCAGGGGTTGACATCATTTCCCTGTTCCAACAGCATTTGCCATGGGCACCCAGTAATCTCAATTTTTCACCTCAAGCCAAACACAGAGTCAGAGGTTGAAATATTTGAAGAAACATATGGGTATGGGTTTGGAACTGTTAAAACCAGCTCTTGCAGAACTCAAAATACTGATATTCATGGCCCCAGATTTTACAAACTTGGTTATAAAGGCTCCCACAGTCAGGCCCTTACTGTATTATTGTTAACCAGGTTCTCCTTAGCTCCTAGAGCTTCCCCTCTGCTTTTCAGTTTTATGATTTGCTGGAACTTTTAAGTTATGAAGGTACAGTTCCTCTCTCTCTCTGGATGTGTAAATGTCTTACCCAGAACCATGGTACCAGATTTGCCAGTCTCTTTTACCAATTACATTGCAATTTGTAGCCTTTTTTTTAAAAAAAAAAAAAAAGAGATGAATTTCAATGAATTCAAGAGGCAGTTAAGTACTTCTAAACAGTCCAAAAGCTGGTCAGCTTTATTTAGCCCAAAGATCTCTTTCTTAGTGTTCTGCTGTCAATTAGAGAAGGCAGGTCCTTGTTCTGGCATTGGCAGAATTGCAGCAGTCTGCTGTTTATAATCAAAAATCAGGTCTGCTCAGAAGATCTTTGTTGAGCAGCTTTGCTATTTACAGCTACCAGTTCACAAGCCAAAAAAAAATAAGATACAGATCAAAATTAATGCTATAATGAGTTAATTTCAATTACTTTTGTCCTGTCTCAATTGGGAACTATTGGTTGGCCTTTAAACAGTCCACCCAACTGGCATTGTTTAAGGCAAGCAAACAAACCAAACTGCAATGCAAACAAAGAAATAAAAATGTCAAAGGAGCCAATGGATTTCTGCACTAAATTCTGAGAGCCAGAAAGCAGGATGAATGAAGGTCTTGGGAAGAACTAAAGAGAGTGTTTGCTCTCCAGGACACAGGGGTTACAAGGCTCATTAGTATCACTTTGTGGCACCACTGAACTTCGATGCTATCCCAGGTCTGGGCATGGCACACGCACTGAAATTTTTAGGCTTAGGAACATATTTTTCTTTTTATGTACAACTCTTCACTCTGGCAACCAACTTGTGAATTATCAAGGAAGTAAGTGATGAAATCCACTTTAGACCAGAATTCCTTCTGCACAAAGTCCCAGAATAACAATGAATTAGATAAACTCATTTTACGTAACAAACCAAAATGCTGTGGACAGGAATAGGAAAAAACAAGGAACAAATTCTCCTCCCACCCATGGGTCAGTATCAAGCTCTCATTTTTACTGATGGGACCTATGGAAATAAACCTCTTTAAATATAAATAACCACATACAGGATATTTGTCTCAAAGATCCCAGTGCTGAATGGAGACTTTTTTTCCGTCCCAAACCTGCCCCTTTCTGTGTCTCAGAGTCGTATCCTTCCTCCCTGCAGCCAAATTAATTTTAAAGCTGTTTCCATGACACCATGGTTACATTCATTAGGTTTGTCTTTTTTTAAAAGAAGGTTGTCCATGTAAGGAGATGTCATTTTCAAAGTTTCTTATATGGAACAGGCTTATTTAGAAAGGTAGGAATGAACAAAATGTCTTAAATACAGAACACTGCAGGATAAAAAATGCAATTCCCTTTTCAATTCCTTCTTTCAGCAACAATTTCTTTAAGTTGCCTGAAATACCTGTAAGCTTATAGTCTATATAAAATATTACTGAGTCTTCTATGTAGGTGAAGGCACACATGAGTAAGTTGCTCATATGTGAAAATCTCACTTTTCAAATGATGACATTGCATTAAAAGCAAAGCACAACCCAGAGCAGACTTGGAATGCTGAAAGTACCCTTTGAGTCTAGTTTGAGTTTCAGGGCTCAAACACAATACAGAATCTTGTTATGAGCTATTGATTTTCTTTGGAAGATTCCCCCTTTAAGATTAATTTGCCACAGAACAACTGATAGCCTTTTGTTTTCCTCCAGCTACAAAAGTTCTGTTTTTCAGGAAGGAGAGAATTCAGATTAATTACTCTGTTTTAGCTGATGAAAAACCAGAATGTGCCCTGGTTCCATCACCAAGAATGTGCATTGGACCAGGAGCAGCCACATGTGGAGGTGTTGGGATGTCAGCAGGAGCTGGTGACAGCCTGGAAGCCTCTGTCTTTGGGCTAAAATAATATAGATAGGCTGAGATTATGGCTCAAGTTCTGACCCCTGTGGGAAAATACCTAATTCCCTTTCCCAACATGTGTGTTTATAATGGTAAGAACCTGTTCTTTGCCTGTGCTTTGGTAAAGCTCAGCCCTGTCCTCCCAGTATCAAACTGGTTGCACTGTTGTTTGTGCACCATGAGTGTTGCTGCTTCTCTTGATCCTTCACCCGGGTGGAATGTGCATCCTTGGGCAGAGTCAGGAGGGGCATGTTTTCTGTGTGGCATTTGACCAGGGCTCTGGCTAAGCCATAGGAGTGACTTTGCTGTTGATGGTGATTGGTGCCAAAAACTCCAGAGACTCCTTTCAGCAGTTTTTTTAACTTGGGCCAAGACCCTCTGAATTACAGAACTCAAATCTCATGTGCTCGAGTAACCCTTTTATAAATCTCAGATCACTGGCAGAAGTTCTGCTGCAGCAAGACATGCAGTGATATGAAACAGGGAATTCAGAGTATCACAATACTTCACACACAAATGTTTCCACAGCCCTCTTGGGAGCAATAGAATACCCTTTATTCTCACTTGAAGTGTTATAATTGAGTGCATAAACATTTTGATTTGTAAATGACAAGGGAGGTAAAGCATGAAGTAAATGGCAGCAGGGAACAGCTCATCTGTAACCATAATATTTGTATTATGCTGTGCTACCTGATAAACTGTTGGGATACCTGATTGAGAACAAGCACAAAGTATGTTTCCAGCACAGCAGGGAACAAAAGCAAATGAAATCGCTCAAGAAGACAAGTTAAATGTTTGTTTTGATTCAGAGTGCTTGTAAGGAGTTTCTAAGATCTCGTTAAGGAAAAAAAATTACATAGTTTTGTTTTTCCAAACTTTAATAAAAACAGCAAAAGAAATGTAGTTTCTGCATGGTGGGGGTCCAGTGAGGAAAATAATTTTACTGAGTTAAAAGCTATTCATAACAACAGTTGCTATTCCAGTGTTAAAATATAGTTGGTCTTACAGGTCTTGTAAAACCCTTTGGAAAGAGCAGTAAGGTCATGAACTAAGAGACTAAGAGTTACTGATGGTATTAATTTAGTGGCTATGAACAGGTATGAGATCTGGGCAACGTGTGAGACTGGCAGAATTTATTTATGTTTGTCCTGAATGAAACAAGACGTCCCTTCTGCTTCATGGCACCAGCTGGGAGAGCAAACACTGGCAGGGAAATTCCCCTTTCTTTGTCAGTCATAGTCCTTGAGGAACAAACCCATCCTCTGCTCGTGCCCAGGGTGCTCTACCATGAAATGTTGGGATTTGACAGGGTGATCTGCCCCACACCTTGGTTAATTAATCCCGAGATCTCCCTGCCTGTTACTCTTTCTGCACAAACCCACAGCAATGAGCTGCTCTCACCCTGTTAGGAAACTGGTGACATAAATTGTACATGACCACCTATACTTGCAGCAGTTCACTTAGCATTTTAACAGACACCTGTGGTTTTAAAATTAAAATTGGTTAAAACTATTAGCCTGTTGTATTAAACTATGGAGAAATGAAAAAACTACCATTGTTTGAAATAATTTTACATCTGAATCTCTTTGATGTTCTATTAAAACCGAGGTTATTTAGGCTGTTGCTGACAAACATGCTTTGTGTTTTGTTTAGTTTTGGGGGTTTTTACTGCTTTTGACAGTTATTTTGTGATTTAAAAGCCATGTATATAAACTACTGCTTTAATAGTAAAGCTTGTCATCCACATTTATAGCAATATGCCAGGAATTGTATTCTAGAGAAATAAAAAACCATTATAGTTCTTTTTTTACTTAATAAGACTCAGAATTCATGGAAGGAACTCAGTTTTCTCCGGCTTCTGAGCAGACAGCTGTGCAGGGAAATGCAATAATGATCATGCAGTAAAGTGGCAATGCAGTCAGGGGTTAACTACACTTGGCTGCAAAATCTACTTTACTAAAAATAATGGTATATTAGGAATTAGCACTGAAACTACAAATGGTGCCTAACACTCCATTAGACCAGCTGGTAACAAAAACCTGCCCAGGCTTCCCTGGGAAGTAATGAACACTGGGTTGCTTTCCGTGTGTATTCCAGCTCTTAAAGAAATACAGATTAAAAAAAAGGATCTGCTATAACCTGCTTTATGTTTGAAATAGTTATCTCTAGATTCTCTTTTGGCTGCTGATCTGGTATCTTACACTGGTGAGGCTCTAACAGAGCAAAGCATACTTATTCCTTGTTTATATGCAACCATTTCAGCTAGAAAATATAAAAAATACAACTCAAATGAAATGTATTTATTATTTTTATATATTCATTTCTTTTTCTAAGTCTTACATGAATTCATTTGCAAGTAGGAAACGAGACTAGTTTCGATAATATTTAAAACTTGATGTTTCTCTTAAGCAGGCACAGGACTACAGTCAAAAGGCCACATTACTGGCTGAAGAGGTCAGATTGGCTGTGCATGTCTCAGAATTTGCTATTAGGACTCTCAACTTTGTGCTGTGACCAAAAAATTAAGTAAATGAGAGGCTGACAAAATAAAAGCGAAGGGTGATGGATTCCTGCCATCCAAACACTGCTGGAAATGTCTCCTTCAAATAGTGGGGAATGCAAGGAAGGAGAACTGCAAATTGGTTGCCAGAGGTGCCCAGCTGTGCCTGGCATGCTGGGTGCTGACAGGGCAGCGCTGCTGCTGCTGGTGGCTCCAAACGTGGGGCTTTCTGGCTGCCCTGCCAGTCACCACTCCTGTCAGTCATTGTTAGCAGATGAGCCAGGGCTGGGTAAACAGAAATAAATGACACTGCTCTGCAATTCACTTCGTGTGAGCATCAAAATGAAGTTTTAGACTCAAATGCCTCATGTTGATTATGTCTTGGCTGATGCAAAATTTCATTGCAAGCTGTAATTTGGCACTGACCCAATCCATCATCTACAAAAGTTGCATCTTAAAAGAGAATAGGGGTAATGCAGGAAAAAACCACTATTAGATGAGTCTATCATCATTTCTGGATCCATGCAGGATTTTCTGACTAAACACTGCATTTAAATTGTTGTCCCATTTTAAATACACCAGATGCTCCGACACCATGATGATGAACTCAGTATAAATGCTCCATTTGGTAGATTCAGTTACATAATGGTGCTCTGAATTTGTGGGTGAATTCTGTGTTTCTTTAGCAATCAGTCCAGAAAGCAGCAGAAAAGGGTTCCTGCAAATCAAAAATGTGGAGAAGTAGCAACTGATGCTATTTCTGTAGTTCACTTGGTTGCCCTGAGATGCTGAGCCCAAAGGACACATGGACAAGGTCACCAATGGAGAGGTATCAGCAGTTCAAACCTTCTCTACCAACACATGATGCCACCACAGCTCTCAGCCTACCTTGCCAAAATACCATCTGTAGCTCCACTTCTGTTCAAAGGATGGGAATGATGGGCAAGAGCAGACAGAGAAACATCACAGGCTGATGAATAAAAGAATGAGCACAAAAAGGGAGGAGAATTTAGTCTAGTGAACATCTAGTTGTTGATCTGGGCCTCATCCCATTCTTGTTTTATAACAAGTAGGAATAAATGGTTAAGTTTAATATACCCACTGTTAGGTAACAAGTGAAGAAAGGTTAGTGTTAGTTTGACAAACCAGAAGCAGAAATAAGGCAATTATCAGTTTTACTTGCTCTCTGGAGTATAGAAGTATATTGTTAAATTAAGAATGTTATTTTTCTGTGGCAAAAACGAATTTCCCAACCATCTCTGTCCAGTGCATCATCTCCAACATGGGAATAGCTGCATTTCTCCAGTAACAATGCTGGGAGTTGCTCACATGTAACATTAAAGGTGTTGGGAAAGCATCTGGATGATGCGTGTGATGATATGGAGTTCAGTCTGTGTCACTGACCCATGACAATGACAATTTGTGGCACATCACCCATAAAAGATGCAAAAAGAAGGTCAGAACACAAATAGTTCTTTTGCAGGAGACTATGGGACACTTGATTTCCAGCACCTTCAAGTGTGGTAACAGGGAAACCTTTTAAAGCCTGACAGAAGAATGGAAAAATTGAAATGGGTATCATTACTAGTGATATTAAGTTGCTATTTGAATGTAAGTTGAGGGCCCAAACCCAGAAGAAGACCAGCTTGACTCAAAATAGCCAAAAGCATTTCTGGGATGACTGTTCTATGGAATTGTCAAAGGTCCCTTGGGATACCAGTGCTGTGGTAGATGAGCTGATATATTAGAGTCAAGTTTTTAGAAATGATTGTGAGAAATTTCACACCAGGATTTCCTCTTACAGATGTAGAGTCCAAAATTCAGAGGGAAGCAGGCACAGATCTGCCCTGAAGGCAGAAGATAAGGGTTTTTTTGGTTTTTGTTTAAGGGTATCCTGGAAACTTGTTTTAAAGCTGAGGGAAGTGCAACTGCCTTTTGCTGTTTATGTAAATTGTGGAAAAGACAGTTTTACACTTGTAGTTTAATAGTTGAGGTTGAGAAAAAACAAGCACAGACAAAACAAGAGGACATGGATTGTCTAGGAGTGAGATAGCACAGCTTAAGGCAGACAACTATAAAATTCTCTTGTTTCTGAATGACTCAAGTGGCATTTTACTCAGCAGGGAAGGTAACACACACTTAGAAGCCATAACTAAGCCAGTTATCTTTACAAAATACGCCCTTCAGCTCTCTCTGAAGACTTTTGGTGAAAGAAAGCAAGGCATTGGCAAACACTGCCCAACAAATGCAGTACATGGTCATTGTGATGGTGGTGAAAGGGGCAGCAGTAAAGTCACATTTGCATTTTGGATCAGCAGACTTTCTATATCAGACAACAGAAGTCAAAGCTTTTTTTCCCAGTAGAAAACACAGTCTGTATTCATTTGCAGGTTAATTTATGTAGCTGAAATGCTGAAAATACTGGAATGGAAATACCTGAAATGCCAAAGAGATATTTTCCCTTAATGAAAGAAAATCAAGGAATGTGCCATGCTCTAAAATGCTTAATTCCTGAAGAAGTCTTTAGTTTCTTGGACAGTCTGCAAATAGAAGAGGTGGATGTGGGCAATGATTCAATTCAAAGTCTTTGAAATTTGTTTTGTCCATGTAGTAAACTATTTTCTGCTGGCAGAAAGCCTGGCCTCAGTCAGGCTGTGAAAGCAGCTCCTTACCCTGCTTGGCAAAGGGCTTGGCCTTCAGAACATTCCTGATTGCCATGGGAAAAACCACATGCTCATTTCTTGCTGCTTCCAGCTCCCATTGGCACTCCCGAAATCCCAGCTCAGGGGGATGTGCAGTGTGGCTTCCATGGGGCAGTAACAATGTCTGAGTGAAGTGGGGCATTGTGAGAGGTACAGGATGACACAACATGCTGAGCTGGAAGAGACTCACAAGGATCAGTGAGTCCAACCCTCAGCCCTGCACAGGACCAGCCCCAAGAGTCACATCCTGTGTCCCAGAGGATCATCCAAACGCTCCTGGAGCTCTGGCAGCCTTGGGGCTGTGCCCACTGCCCTGAGGAGCCTGTTCAGTGCCCACCACCCTCTGGGGGAAGAACCTTTTTCTGATATCCAACCCAACCCAGCCCTGGCACAGCTCCAGGTCATTCCCTGTCCTGTCCCTGGTCACCACAGCTGCAGCTCCAAAAGAACCAGCTTGTAACTGCTTCGTTGCAGCACTGGGTCCTTTGGTGGTGGTACTGATGGTGCCACTTCAAGGTGGTGACAGGCAAAGGTTGGACTCGATGGGCTCAGAGGTCCTTTCCAACCTCAATGACTCTGTGCCAAGTGAGGAAGGCAGGCAGAGAGCAGGATGTGGTGCCTGTCCCTGTCCCACCACGACAGCCACTGCCACCTGCCAGAAACCCCTTGGAGGATGATGATGTTTCTAGGAGTGAGTGGTGAGTCCTGCTCTCCCCAGGCACTCAGGGCTGTGTCTCCAGCGTGGCTGTCACTCTGGGCTGTGGCAAACACTGTGGGTTGCTTTGAATTCATGCCACTCATAAAATCATGCAGATATTTATGACTGTGGGTGCACAGAGACTGGAATGGTGAATGATGACTTAACACAAGCAATGTCTCCTGTGGTTTTTGTCTTATTTCTCCCCCCCTGAAATCACTATTTACAAATTCTCCCAGCTGTGGTTTCCTCAGTTAGTCCTAATGTTGTGCCTGCCACCTCTTCCTTTATTTAATTTCTTTGTTATGTGCCATATCCTCTGGTATGGCTTTTGCACAGTGAAAAAGAACCTTTCTCTTACTGCACAGATGAAATGGAGCTGAAAATTACTGCAGATAAAAATCCAGCTCTTTGAACTGTAATGCTAAGAATTCTTCACCCAAAGTAGACACCTAATTGAAGATAATGTTGACTCTCTCTATAACTTTATTACTTTGTCAAGCTTACATCATTAAGCATGTATTTCATTTCATTATCCTGCAGTAAACAATTTGTTGTGGTGCTGAGATAGGCTGCTTTGCAGTGTCTGTAGGCAAAGCTGTGCCAGACTTTAAGTGCAGGTAGTGTTGTCTTTAGCTTTTGAGTTATGGAGCAACAGTGTAATTATCCTATTACCTTGCTAAAACATCTAATTATTTGTCAATGATGCGAAAACCTGAGAACTTAACTGTGAGAAAGTCGTCTGTGAATGTAGCTATTATTTTTTGTCATTGACACTTTCACAATGTCAGTTTGCTGGGCTGGTGAGAGGAAAGGATTCCATACGAAATTGTGTCAATGGGCTTATGCATCACTAAAGTGATTCCTAATAAAATATTGATTTCTGATTTTAATAAGTGTAGTACATATGCAAAGTATGTGTTTAGCTTTATAATTCATTGAAATGTATACAACTTAGTTTTACTGCATAACAAATTATGTGCTGTTTCTGTAGCCTTTGCAGAGCCCATTATCACAAGATTAAAGGGAGACACATAGAAAGAAAGCAAAGGAAAAAACTGCTTCTTCCTACTTCTAAAGAAATGTTACAGAACTGTGAGCCCAGTATAAAGTCAGAATTCCCTCTCCAGTGTTCCCTGATCTCCTTAAGAAGTCCCTGAATTCTATTAAAAATTGCTGGTTTCTCAGCAAACAGCATGAAGAGTTTTTCCTGGGAGAAACGTTTTAATAATTAAAATTAGTCAATACTGAAGCACAGGAGGTTATTTGATCTTGCTCAGAAACTGACACTTTCCAGAAGGGGAAAAAAAATGCAATCTCTCTGATAAATCACTTTGTGCAGAACTGGGAGTCAAGTAGAAGAAATTTGCTGCAGAAGAAAAGAGGGCAACTCACCAGGGAAATAGGTTTGCTCAAAACAATCGTGAGTTTGAACATCAAGGTTGAGATTTTTAGGACATTTCCAGAAAAAAAATCCGTAAGACTCTCAGGATGAGATGTAAAAATGCATTTGTTGGTACTTCAGGGCATTACATCTCCAAACACATTATATAAAGTTGCTGTTGGCTCTTGTGCTCCAGTCCAAATTTCAATTTGTCTGCCTTTTCCCCTGTAATTTCAGCTAAACATGGTTGTTTTATCAAGTCAGTCTGTATTTCCACACAGGACTGAGCCTGCCCACCTTCATTTAATAGACTTAGATTTTGCTCCAGTAGCCCCTGTCACCTCTGGGCAGTGCCAGCAGATGAAATGAACCCCATGCTCATGGATGTCTGTGCCCAGCATGGGCTGGGCTCCCTGTGAAACCAGACTCTATAATGATGCCTGAGCCACCTAAGTCTCCATGTGGTTTTCCTTGCTCATATCCAGAGCCATTTGTTTTTATGAGCACCAAACCTCTCCCCTGTCCTTTTCTGACCTGTTTCTTCCTGTCACTTAAAATCTGTCACTCTTCTGTTAGCACTGCTACCCAGCTGTGCCATTCCTCACTGTGCATTTCCTAGAGAAGCAAAATGGTCCTTAAATATACCCTAGTTTCCTTTCGCAGTGGTGTTCAGAGGGTAGTGAATATATGTCTGAAACCAGACTGCTGCTTTTTCAAGGGGCCATCGCAGTGGGAAAGGGCAGCACTACTGCTCTGCTGTCTACATCATTCTGAGGATGTCACAGGTGGCTCTCACAAGTGTTTC
>JAOXXN010000230.1:6542040-6559140 GCA_026770055.1 Myrmophylax atrothorax
AGAGTAACATAAAAATTGCTGAAGAAGAGACTTTGCAAACTAACCCCCCCACTCTCTGGGTCCAAAGGCCATTCTTGAGCTCAGAACTAGATGGGTTTGCTTCCACTTAGTCATTAAAGGAGTTGTTGCAACAGAGACACGTGTGGTGTGTGGGTACTCAGCACCCAAGAGGCAAGAGCCTGAGCAACTTCACTGTATCTTCAGTGCTGTGTCTCACCTGATGTCAGCCCTGGACTGTCCTGTTTAGGATCTGATCCCCATCACCCTGTTACCAACCCTGGACTGTCCTGTTTAGGATCTGACCCCCAGCACCCTTTTATCAGCCCTGGACTCTCCTGTTTTTATTTTCTTTCCTAGTTGTCCAGGGCAGCTGCAAGAGCTTTTGGACAGTTGTTTGTCTGACTCCTCCTTTCTTTTTAATGTTGCATTTAATACAGTTGGGGAAAAAGTTAAAATTTACAAAAAGTATAATGGAAACATGATTACCAAGTAACATAAAACCCGTTTCAAAATGAGTGTAGGTTTTTTTGCCTGCAGAGGTAAATTACCGTTTAATTAAAGAAGAATCATCCAAGTGAAGTCACCCTAAGCCAACGGTAATAATTTGGAATGAGGCAAAGCAAATAGTTCATAAGTGACACTGGAGGTTTAGAGTGCTCAGTGTTTTCATGTCCCAGTGGTTTAAAAGAGCAAATCCTACAGCTGCTACTCTAAGCAGAAAAACTCCACCTTACTGCTTTGTGATGCTGGATTTTAAAATTGAGGCACCAAAGGGATTTAGATTAGTCAGTGACAGACTGTGCTCTCAGTGCACTGACACTCTCTTCTTCCTCCCTCCAAAAAAGAGAACAGTTGGTCACCAAAAAGTAAACATGTGCAAAAAATATATTTATAACTAAAGGGATCTGCTTCACTCAGTACCTGAGAAATTGAGTGTTTATCATTCCCTGCAGCAGATATTTTGCTGTGTCACATGTGCATTGATATCAGCTGACGTTGTCACAGAGCCTGCAGTTTGTTTGGGCAGCTCCTGCAGTTCTGCAAAGGGATGGAGAGTTCATCACATTCAGAAAAGTAGTTTATAATAAAGGAGAGTTTTCTGGCCAGGAACATTTATGTGGAGAAAACAAAAAACTAACTCCAAACCATCCCTCTAAAAGTCTGCCAGTACAGATTCTTAAATTTCAGTGTGTAGCAGACAGTATCTATGGAACTTCATTTATTTAATGTGACACTGAACTGTAGCTTTTCACCTCCAGTGACCACACAAATATCTCAGTAATCTGCTAAAATGAAAAAATGCAAGCCTAAAGCAAAGATCAACATCCTGCTTGGGTACCTGAAATTTAGTCTCAAATTTTACAAGGGGTTAAACACTTGCTCTAAAGCATCATTCAATCTCCAGATGGTATCTAATGATTGTTTGGGATTATAAAATTAAATGACTGTTCCTTTCAATTATATGTTATTGTCAGTCTTTCTGCTAAAAGACATAAATAAGTAATTTTCCCCTGGTGTCTTTTTCTTGGTTGGTATCTGTGAAGAGCCACAGCTGCATCAGGTCCAATCCTGATTCCTGCTGGGGCAACAATTGAACTTCTGAGCCTTACACAGCAAGAGAAACACCCTATTACAACTTGCTTCAAATAAAACCATTGAACTTCTCCTGTTCTACCTGAGATATAAAATGCACACTTAGGCCTATAGTAAATTCTTCCCCTAGAAAAAAAAAAAGTCAAAAGCCTTATTTGTATTTCCACTGCTAATCAAGTTGCAGAAAGGTGAAAAGATGTCAGGAATGGTATTTATGGTAGGAGAAGCTGATTATACATGAAGTAAAATTCTTTACTGCTGATATAAAGTTTGGACATCATATAACTTGATTTGTGTAATTAAGGGGTTTTCCTAAGGGAAGGATAAACCAGGCTATTTCTAGAATCTAATTTTCCTTTGGAAACAGCAGTATGACTACAACAGCACTAAATGTAAGACCAGGAGTGCAGGAGTACCCTGGTGCTGCCTGGCAGTGCAGCCCTTCATATAAAAATGAGTTGTACTTGCTGTGTACTTTTTCTATTTCTGTATTTATGATCAGTGATTTATAGTTGCTACACCTTGGGTTGATTTTACAACTTCTCCTGGCTCCCGAGTTTGGGGATTTTTTATTTAACAAGCATATATTACCCATGACTTGAAGATGACTGTCTAGGCCAAAAAATTACAGGAAGGAACATAAGTTAGAAGTCAACTATTGCACTTCAACAGAGTTAAAGATGAAAGTGCTTTTGAAGGTCACTAAGGATTAAGATGTATTTTTAGCACGTCGCCACTACAGGAAGTTTATGGTGTTTTGATGTAAAATACACCACAAAATTTTCTGTTCCATATTCCTGGAAAGTAATCTTTCTTGTGGTCTCCAACAGAGTAGTTCTAAAGGAGAGGCTTCCTTGGTGAGCAACTTTAGATGTTGCCTGTTTGCTGCTCACAACACGCCTGGAGTTCAGCCCATTGTTCTGATGGTGCTTTAATGCTCCTGTTTCTGCCACGTGGCCAGGGATGTTTCCATGGTTCTGTTGCTGCCTCTTTGCACCCATTCCCAGCTCTTGTTTCACTGTCTGTAGTCCATGAAGTATATACATAATACTGAAAACCTCCCACAAAAAGAAAAAACCTTCAAAAAACTAAGGGAACATGAAACCAGGTAAATGGAGTTGGGTGCAGAATTAGTTTCCACTTTTATCTGCAGACCTGTTTCTTACCCATCAACAAAGTGGGAGTTAAAAGCATATAACTCATATACTCTGAATTCTTTAAGGACAAAATAATGTGGGAAATCTGGGGAATAAAACCTGGCATTCAGATTTTCACTATTAGATTTTGGGAGATTGAGAAGTATTTGGGGAAAGTTTGAAAATGTTTTTGCTAAGTTTTATTTTATAAAATGACTCAGGTTTCCAAGTCTGCCTCCTGCCAGCTTTGCTGTCCAGCCTTCTGCCTTGGACCAGTTTATTCCCCTGTGGATGATGCTTTCCAATCCAAGGGGCTCTGCTGGCCAGAGGGAGAGGAGATCATTTCATCCTCAGGTAGTTTGTGAGGGGAGACAGAGCAGGCAGGCAGCTACTAAGATGGATCTCTCTTTAAGAGTCTCACTTCCTTTAAAAGTCAATAGAAGGTGGAAAGCATTTCCACTGGATGATTGAGAGCTCTTGAATTACTAGACCACAGTCAGGTGTGAATATTCCTTAATCTGTGCTAATATACTGTTCAATCCTATCCTTATACTGGCAGGCAATAAAATCCTACTTTACTTAAAACATAAAATTGAATTTGGTTTAGAGAAACACAATAATCATGCATGGGACATTCACTGAGGAGTTGAACTTGATGATCTTTGTGGGTCCCTTCAAGCTCAGAAGATTCTGTGTTATGTTCATGGATAAGTGTTTATTGGACTTTAACTCCGCTTTCTATGGATATTTTATAAAATTTTGGGTGAAGCCACCTCTATTCTTCAGGGAGGACAGAGGTGCATTCTAACAACTGAAGCACATACTCATCTCCCACTGCTTTTGAATGACTCACATGAGCAGTCTCCTTGCACTTAAGTGATGACAATACCACCACCTCTTCCTGATTTATATTCTGATCCCGTATCAATTTAATTTGTTATCCTATTGACTTTCTCCTTTGAAGCTGAACATTAATCTGAAGGTTATAGAGATTTTAGTGAGCCCCCCCTTCCATCAGACATGTGTTCCCTCATCTGCTACTCTCCTCAGAGGCTTATTTTTCAACATTAATAAGGGTTGGAGTACAGTAAAGTTATCTTCTGGCTGAAATACATAAAAAGGGCACGCACCATTTCTAAAAAGGGTTCCAAAAGAAGAGGAAGGACACTTTGTACCAGCACAATCAGATGAAAAGTCACAGTTTCTTCCATAAATGGTACCCCTATTAGTATTTTGGGGGAGGCTGTTTGGAACTGCACAGGTAAGTTAGAGGTGCAAGAAGGTCTCAGTGGCAAAGGCACTGTTTCTGATTTAACAATTCAGAGCATCCTGCAGCAGGCTGGATTAAATTATTCCAGCTGGCTGGCTGCTTCTCATAGGCTGTCTCTGTGACAGTCCTGCTTCCAAAAATATCACAAGCTGGATTTGAGACACTGATCTCTCTCCTAAGTAATCCTTTATTGTCACTAGAAGTTCCCTACTCACACAGAACATGCCTGCCATTAAAGAAATTGCAGGAGCTGGAGGAGACTGATGGTTCACAATGTTCAGCTTCTCCCTTTGATACCCATCTTCTTGTATATTTTTGTTTTTGTTTTCTTAGTGGCTTTTTTGGCAGTTCCAAACTGTGTGTACAGCTTGCAATATGTATCCACTTATTGAGATCCTCTTCTCGCTTCCACTTTACTTCTTCTGTAGCAGATGAAACCATTGTGTGTTTATAATCTTTCCATGGCTTTTTGGAAGGGTGGGAAGGCAAGAAATCTTCTTCTTTTTTCATATGTGGAGGACTATAATCTCTTGTTTAAAAGTCTCCAGCCACTGAGTTTGTGAGAAGTGCATAACCCCAAATAATTGAGCTCCTTGACTTTTTGCCTTTGCACTGATAAAGCTGCTACAGTGCAGAGCCAGAAAGTGACTGGAGGTCTCCTGCAGCACATTTTTCATTTTTATGCTTAGGGGGGAAAAAAAGTGGTTTGGATTTTATGACTTTGCCACATGGTAAAGTTAAAGGGTCCCATTTTCACCATGAACCTTTTTTGAGGTTACCTTTTTATTTTAACAAGGCAGACAGTGCCTGAACAACACCACTCTGGTCAATTCTGCAGTTTGTACTGCTGCTGTCTGAAGGGAAAATGGTCTTTCTCATTCAATGATACAGACTCTGGAGCATCAAAACCTGTTTTGCACAGAGGAATAAGGCAGCAGAGTCTTGGAGACCTCAGTGAAAACAAGGGGAGAGATATGGGTGGGAGTGGAGGAGGCAGCAGAAGGAATAATCTGATTATGATCTGCTGGAATGGATCACACTTCCTGGGAATTGTTTCCATAGCAAAACAGAGATTTTGGTAAAATCCACGTTGGGTTTATCGAGCACAACCGAGAGCAGCAGTGAGGAGCCACTGCCGTGGGAGTTCAGTGTGCAGCTGGCAGTCACACACTGCAGTCCTGCAATGATTTTCTCTGGTTGCTAAAGCCTAAGCCAGCAAATATTCATTGCTATTCTTACCTGCACTAGCTAAATTAAACTAATGAGCCCATGCAGTTATTTTTCTTTATCCCGTCTCCTCTGACAGCACTATCCAATGCAGAGCTGAATAGTAATTAGCAGCAACAATCTTGAAAGCACAAGTTCCATTCCAGAGACACACACTCCATCAGAAGGGACTGGCTTGTTTACAGCTTTCTCACTCCAGTTGCTGGGAACTGGAGACATTTCACCTTCCAGTGCTTAGAGCTTATCAAAGAGCCCTCATTTACACAGACAGCTCTTGTATGGGTGGATGTACAGCCAAAAAACACCATCAGTTGCTGTCCTGCCCTGGAAATTTGCAACCATGCTGTTTGTTCAGCAGGATTGATTTGCATCTGTGCTCCTACTTTGGGAACAGTATGGGCTCTATACATGAGACTTAACTGTGCAGATGTAGGTTCAAATTAGTAATTAATACTGGACCTTATTGGAACTTTGAAAAACACATCCTCAAAGGACAGAATTCATGTCAGCATCTGAAAAGGAGTTGTCTTTTCTAAACTCCTGCTCCTGTTGTTTGTCTCTGTTATCAAGAGAGACACATCTCCCCAGAGTCATCTGTCCTGTCCTAAGAGATGCATCTCTGGCTATCAGGACTGATCATCCTGTGAAGATGCTAATCTTCCATTCAGAATGCAGATAACTCCATGAATCCTGCACATACTGTACATCCAGCTGTGCCTGCCTGACTGATTGACAGCAGTTTCCACTTAGCTGGGATTTCTGCTGTTATTAAGAAAATCTTGAGGTCTCTGTTAGCAAATACCAAGTATTAGTAGCACTTCAAACCTCCTACTTTCAAAGCCAAAAGAGCCCAGTTAAGTATTAACATTAAGTACTGCTAAACAATGCTGTACATGTTTACATTGTTATAGGCTAGGACTGATAAATTTATAACTTAAAAACTCCTTTAAAAACCTCTGAAATGGTGCTGATACATCATATCAAGTGCAATGGTATGTTTTTGCTTTCTTGTTGTCAACTTTCTTTTGTTTGCATATTGCTCTTGTTTAAGTCTAAACAGCAAAGCAAAGTCCTTATTTACCACAACATACTTAACTTTCAGCTCTTAAAGGAGCAATACTTTATATGTTCACTTATCATAGAATTTAATGAAGGCAATCAGAATTCAGTTGTGTCAGACATGAGTAATTCCATGAGAAAGCTGCCACTGGCTGTATTATACATTTATGTAGCTTGTAAAACAAAGCCAATGATTTCCATCAATTATAACACCATCATTTGGCAACTCTGCAATTAATTTCTTACTCTAAAATAACTGCTGTTGCTCAATGCCAAAGAAAATGCCACACATTAACTGACTCATCCCCAGAGTCTGTGATGGTTAGTACAGATGTCAAGTTGATTACTCATCTCCAAGAAAATGAGTGCTTCATGATCAAAAACCTATTCTTTTTGGTATTCTTAAAGAATGGCAATAGGGATACCCAGAGAGTCTTTAATCCCTCCAGTAGTGCAGAGTTATTCTGAGGCATTATTTTGAGTTGTGGAGTGAGTTGCATGCCAGGCTGTTCCTAGCCATGGCCCAGGCTGAAGGATGGGATACCTCAAACCTCGTGCATCCCTTCTATGTAATAATGTTCCTTTATAAGGAAAATGGAAAGATTCTGCCTTGTTTGTCCCAAAAAACCTGCAAAGTCTAATGCTTATCTTGAAAAAGTACTCCATATAAGACACTAAAATATTTATGCAGCAAGAATGATGGGGCATCCTGCAAGAGCTTTCAGGATCACAAGGTTATGGTTATTCCTGGGACACTTAGAGACATGTATTTAAAACACAACACAAGTTCCAATTCTGGCAGGTATTACTTGTGCAGTCAACTTTATTTCTTGAGCAGAGTTCTGGAGAACCACCTCTAAAATTGAATATCACCTTATTTTTGCATGAATCAAATGCAGGGGGATACTCAGTGCAGAGTGTTACACACCAGTGTGTGGCAGAACCAGCACTTTATACCAATTTATGGCACTCACAGTATTTGTGGTTAATCTTGTGTCTGCCTTCACAAGAGGCATAAAGGACCCATCAGAAGAGACTTGATTACCTTGCGAGTAGCACAGATGAGAATAGAGGGCGTCTCTGCATACAATAAACACAGCACTTTGATTTTTAGATACCAATCACACAATTTGCAGCCCACGGGCAAGAAAAAACCCGCAATTCCCCGATTTTCAGAACGGATACAGGAAAACAACTTTTTTTACGAGCACCAATTAATTTGCAAATAGCTTCAGGCAGGAATAGAACATGAGGAATTCATACTGGTCCCCCCCAAGCTGGTGCCCTACCTCCCCAGAGAAGGCCTGTCCGTTGAGAAGGTGCTCTGAGCCCTGGCTGTCCTCGCTGCCGAAGTGCAACCGGATCTCCTCCAGGCGGTGACTGTACGTCATTGGGCCTCCAGAGATGTTGACCAAGTGCTCCTTGTCTAGTCGTAGCGATACGTGTCTCCCTGTGTTATACATTGTCCCACTGACCTAAGGTGGGAGGGGGAAAAAGCATTTTTGAAACAATAATTTGCAAATCTTAGAAACTAGTTGTGTGTGCTTGAGGATTTTGCTCTTTTCACACCTTCGTTCAAATGCAGCGACACATCTTGTTGTTGGGAGATGAAATAACAGACCTGAGGTTACACTTCAACTTTTGCTTTGAGTCTTATATTGTCTATTCAAATATTTTGCTAAATCCATATGTACACACTTTAGCCAGGGGCACATTGTTAACGTGGTGAATAGGATTGTTACACTGCTAAATAAGTCAGCTTTTAGAGCACTTTTTATGCAAGGTCTGAATAATGGCTCCATTACAACATTTCTGCACTGAAAATGGGAACATTTCAGCTGACATAAATTATTTAAGCACACTTGAACAAATCTGAAATTTACCTCTTTTTTTCCTCCTTTTAATATTTATAACAAAGTTACCCAAAAGTAAAGGTGCTGCAAAAAGCAGAGACATAATTATTCATTAGTAGGGAACTCTACTCCTCCCAGAGCTGCAGGTAAAATTTTCACTGCCTTCCTCTGCAAGTCTCTTTGTTTGGTTATGAATATTTCATATGTACAATTGCTAGATCTTTTAGCCATAGCAGTACAGAATTAATTCCAATTTGATCATATATGTCTAGGTCCTACTACACCCCCAATAGCTGTAATGCTCCCTGAGATTCATCTTTATTTTTAAAAAGACTGAATGTTGTGCTTCATTTGCAAACTGATTTACAGCTGCTGTAATGGAAAAGAAAATGATGGTGGGAATTTTTCGTAGGGAATATAATTCTATCATGATTTGCGCTGTCATATGAAAAGTTTCTGCGTCAAGAAGTTGCTTAATTTATGCCATTAGAAACTAAAATATGCCAGTTTGACTTAAAGGAGAACTATGATTTATTTAAAAACATTCTGCATAGTTACAAATGTACACTCGAATAAGATTAATTTAATTTAAGAAGTGGAAGCGTAGGAATAATATGCTTTGTTGCACTTCAATTTAAAATTGAAGACATGACTATTATGTATTATATCCCATACTACATCAGCACTACAGTAATTAACATTGCTGCAGTGTCATTTTATCTGTAATACTAATTACTGAGTTTAAATGACCTGTTTTCTTGCACAGTATGTTGTAAAAAGTTACACTGAACAGACTGTGCACTAGAACTAAATGGATGAGATTAAACAGCTTTTGATTGTTGTGGTTCTTTACACTTTGATACAGATGTTCTATTTTTTTTGGTGTTTATTCCAATTTGAAATAAACAGTAATAAATTTCGTATGAAAAGTAATGAAGAAAAATATTTCTATTGATTGCAAAAACCCACAATGATTTTATTTATAAATGCTCCTTAGTTTTTCTGCTTCACTTGGCATGCATAATAATTAAATACCAAGTTTAACTTAATAGGTGGGAGAAGGTCAGTTTATTGAATTCAGTTTCAGCACACTGCATATGAATGACACAAAATTGCTAATCATAAGTAACAAATGTAGTTTAAAAACAAATAGGGGAAAATGGTTAGAGCCTCTTATTCACATTTGGAAGCTCATGCTTGACTGAACCCTCAGTTAAATTTAGCAGCTATGCAAAATATGCAGAATCCATTTCCTTACTTAAACTGGTACAAATCTCAAATGAGGTTGCCATTATTTTCCCTCTCAAGGTAAAAGTGACCCAAATAACCCCTAATATGCATCAAATAACTCTCCACAGAGCAGAGAGGGGAAATGATAAAGAGGCAAATTCATGAACAGGAGTAACATTTGTCTTTCTCATTTCCTCCCTCATAAAAATGCAGTGCTCGTAATGAGATGCTATTGACTGTTTCAAAACAGAATTTCCCTGCACAGCTGCAGAGGGAGAACACCAGGCAGGCAGTGAAGCATCTGACATTGCTCATCTCTGATCTGCAGGGAGGGATGAATGAGCACTTGAAGGGAGACTATAAAGCTCTTCTGCATGGGCAGACAGCCTGGGCACCAGGCAGGACAAGCTACAAGATCTTCAACATCAAAAATACAAGGTCTGGCCCTTTCTGTGCCCTCTGAGGTTTAAGTGAAGCCCCAGTTTTCTTGTTGTGAGTGTGTGTCCAAGGGGAGAATAGCTGCACATACCCCTGGAGATCCAGCACCAAACTGCACCATCAAGACATGCCCATTTCTTGGGGGTGTTAACATGGACCACCATCCCCAGCAACTTTCCATGGGCACTCCTTTCATGGGTATTTGCTTTCTACAAGTAGTGTCTTGTATTTTCCATCTACTCAGATCACATCTGAATGAAAAGACTGAAGTATTTAGGAAGGTTTTTATTGCCTGGAGGCTCTGGGACTTGCCCAGGCTCCACGTTGATGGCCACCATAACACCATGAGCTTCTTTACTGTAGTGCAGGATATTGTTTATATACAAACCTGGTATCTGCACCTCTGAAGGTGAACATTGCAAGTAAAACCATTTACAGTAAGGACACAGAATCACACAAGCATGTTCACCCTCAGCATCCACAAATGCCTTTTACACAGTAAATACTACATTTCCTTTTCCCTGTGCATAGTTTTAACTGCTGCTGCAGGAAAATGAGGTTCTGGTCTTGTTCCCTGTGTGTGAACCTACTGATGAGAGAAGGATTCTCCATATTTATGGTACTGAGCCTTCAAAGTGATGGTGCATTCTTGTGTTGCACTCTCAATGAGTTGGGTTTGAGGAAAGCAAAGCTGCAAGTGGAAGATGTCACAGGTGCAGAAGTTATTGAGGTGTTTTCTGCAGGTTGTACATTCCCCCAGAAAACAAACAGTATGAAGAGTGGGCACCTTATGGGAAAGATGTTGCCTCTGCCTGGTACAATCAACAGTACCTGCTACTCCAGAAAGCACAGCATCTATTTTTTATATGTGGAGACTGGATAAAATGTTACAAGGTAGTTTAAAAGGCTCACATAAAAGATCTGTTAAGATCTATATAACTATTTCCCTAATGTGTCAGACTAATCTCAGGTGCTCAGTCCTTCAGTGTGAAGGGCTTTGTGCCACTTCTTGCTCTGCTGTGAAATAACTGTTTCGTTCAGTGTGAGTTTGACTTGAAAATTAAATAAAGATGGAGACCCAGCAAACAAATTTGGGAAAAAAAGGAGCACTAAATCTTGACCTCCTGTTTTTAAAAAAGATCAATATTCACATTTATCTTATGCACTAGAAATGAGACTGCAGTAAAAAAAAATGTATTAAATCATCAATAAAGCTGGGCTGAGAGAACAGCAAAGTCCAAAATCATCAAAGTTAATGATCAGACCACATTCTCAGCTGACCCCATTTTCCTCACAGATTTATAACATTTCCAAACAGGTAATTTTACCTGTGGCAAAGTCCCTGAGTAGAAGGGAGCACGTTCATGGGCTTCGGCCTTAATTATGCAATAGATCAACTTTGGTAGACTTTAATTAATTTATTAACATATTCCTGATGTAGTTACTTTCTATTTAATCTCATTACTTTTAATTCTTGCTTCACAGAGCTTTGTGCAGGTAATTCCCCAGCAGCATTTTTCTCTCTCTTTATCTTGAGGCATCCACACGGGCACATGCTGCTGATATATTCTAGACTAGATTATTCAGTAAAACCTGAATACTCCTGTGGTAGCTCTGTAGAAATCACTGGTTCTGGGATCACAAATAAGTCCCAGTTCTGTCCTTTGAAAGGTGGAACACAAGCAAAGCAATGCATACCTAAGAAACACAAACTCTTTGATGAGTGTTTACCTTGAAACTCTACAGATCTTTATGACCATCAGGGAGAAAAGAAGTACAATAAAAAACCCAACTAAATTCCCAAACCGAACTAAACAAAAGCCACACAAACTCCAATCTCTAAACAATTTCCCCCCCAAGTATGTTCTTTAACCCTGTATTTGTCAAAGCATTTTTGTTTTGTCGTTAACTGTATATCCTGTTCCCTTCGTATTTTTTTCCACAAACAGCCCTGAACTGAGTATTTTTCAGAGCTTCCTTTGTTGCCTACATCTTTACATTTCAGTCTGTTTTAAAATCCCTTCCAAAACCCCAAGCAGTGCAAAAAGAAGCCATGCTGGGAACGTGAGCAGGGAATGCAGGAAAAGGGAAGGACTGGGGAGGGCTCCTTTGCCTTTGGATCCCATTCCACACCTGCAGTTCACTGGCACCTTTGGGCTTTTTGCTTCCTGGGGCTTCTACAAACAGTGACATAATACAGCTTGGATTTTTTCAAGTAAGAGTGGTCTGAAGATTAGTTACAGGAACATTTTTAAACTTGTCTCAGCACCTGCCAGTGGAGCAGCACTGAATGGAAGGGAATGAGAAAATCAATTGTGTGTGGCTGCCTGCTCTGGTGTCCTTGGATCTTATCTGCAATATTAGATGTTCCTTTCTCTAGGATGAAAATACACAGTCCAAAGAGAGCCTAGTGCTGTGGAGGGAAGCAAATCACCAAGGACTGAGCTGTGTTTTGAAGGAGTTGTAGTGCCCCAGTTTCATGTCCTGCAATATCCAATTTTTGATCATTTGCCATTTGGATTCCATTGTTTCCTCCTGGACTCCTATATCCCAGCAGAAAACATGCATAAATAAATGGGCAATAGCTTTTTCTCTCACTGGGGTAAGTTAACATCAATGCCAGGTTGGTTTATTTTCTGCCTGATACTCAGGTAGGATCCTCTTATGGAGAATTTCACCCTTTAGCTCAAGTCACCTGAGCCTGAGTTTCTGTGTGTGGTAATAAACTGCATCATGTTTTTCTGAGTCCCTCAGGCAAGTTCCTTTCATTTAATTTTTTTTTTCTTTTTTTATGGTTGTTCATAGTATCTTGACCAGTGATACAAAGTACTGCCCTCCTTGATTTACCTGACTGGGCTGTAGGAAGTACCTTCAACTCCCTTGAGCAAAGCTGAGGCTGCTTCAGGGTTTGAAAATGGAGTTTTACGGACTTCAGAGCAGGGCTGTGGTTTGAAATCTGACTACACCAGAACATTCATGCTTATGGTTTAATTTTAGGAGTAAGTTTTAGGAGTAGTTTTATGGTGTTGCCTTGATTCTTCCAGCTGCTCTTGGAGGAACCCAAGCTGGAAAATAAAATGATTTTCTAAGGCTAGTCTTCTAAGTTATTTAACGGTTATTTAAAAGGGTATTCTTGTTTTTTGAAGTCCTCTCTTAAAGAGACTAACATATTCAAATAGGAAACAATGGATTTTCCAGACTTTTCAGAGCTCTGTCCTTGTCATGAGGTATTCTCTGTGTGTGTACATGTGGAGACACATGCACAGCCAAGAATTATTAAATGGTACTTAAATAATTATTTTCTACAGAGCATCCAGTTTTATTTAGGTGCTTTTGCTGAATATTTGTACATGTGAAAAGTTATTTTACCTAATTCCTTCTCCCTGCCTTTACGCTTAATCGTTGTATGCAACAGGTTGGAAAGCAGTTGTGGAAATGTTTTATTTCTGAGGATAATTTTAAGGGCAATTCCAGCTGTTTCCTGCACGCTTTCCTTGCTGCCAGCAGAGAGCAGTGTCCACCCATCCCACACTGCCTTTGCCCATCCCAGGGGACTGCCACAGCCAGGAAGGAAAGGAAAATAATCTGTGTTGTGTGACACGTGTAATGCGTGGGTTTGGCTTTAGGAGTGCTGGATTCAGGCGTGGGACAGAACTGTGGGATCTGGTCCATCCCTCAGGGGGCTGGGCATGGATGCAGCTCTGCAGGTTGCTTGGCCATCACACAAGTTAAACATCCAGAGTGCCTTTTCTGGCAAGAATTCAATGGACCTTATGTTGTGTTCATGAAAAAAACAACCTGTGGAAGAGAGGGAAATAAAGAAAAGGAAATACCACTTACTGGGAGGGAGCTGCAATCTAATTGCTGGGCTTTGAAGAACAACAGGCATCATCATCAATATTTGATTAAAAAGGCCCGTGTGAAAAAAGTAAAATGTAAGAGAGAAGTGTAAAGATTAACATAATCTTTTCATCTTCTGAGTTGAAAAGTTTTTAAAAGGAAATGATGTTAATGAGTCCAATTAACCCGTTTACCTGCCTCATGTGATGTGTCATGTATCAGCACATGGCACGACACACTTTTCTCTGCTTTTAAAGCACCATTTGCAGGAGGAACTTTTCCCAGTCACTCCTCTGCAGGTTTGCCTGTTTACTTCCCTTAAGTGACTGATCCATAAAAAATGTGGAATGAACCTCATAAATTAAATATTCAGGCTTACTGGCTAATGAGCACAATATGTCAGATTCCAGTGATCAAAATAATGTGCTTCAATAATGTAGACTCCACTCTGTAACAGAATATAATTTTAATAGAGGACCCACAGGGTCATGGTTAGTCTGAGATAATTACATTCCATAGGATGAGAGGGAATGGAGCTGCTCCAAGGCCACTGGAAACACCCCACAGAGCCCATATGCCACATGCTGCCTTTGAGGGTAATAAAGTGCTTCCTTGTATTTCCACTACTCCATTAATGCAATGATTTTTGCTTGTTAGTAACTCTGAAGCCTAAAGCAGAGGCAGCCAAATTGATGGTGTCCAGCATTAATAATTGCTGTGCATGCTGACACCAACCTTACAGTGAAATCACGCCCTCCTTAATCTAAAATATTCCAACTATGCCTATACCATATACAGTAGATGAATTTCATCCTACAGCCTTCACTGGATTTTTTAAAAAATTAAAATCAAATTATTGAAAGAGGCAAATAGAAAAACTGGCTTCAGAGGCTGGACAAGGGCTTTGCCTCCAGCACTGGCTGAAGGCTTAAGGGACCAGGGAGGAGTCTGAGTAGGGGATGTGTCTTGATGCCAAGAGAGTCCTGATGGAAGGATCCATTACATGATGTTTGGGGTGAAAAAACCCCATGTAATAAAGCATGTTTTGCCGTAGGAAAGCAGACTGCACCCCAATGCTCACCTTTTCTGCTGTGTAGGATCTTGATACCTGCAGCCTGAGTATCTGTGGGCAAACTGGAGTGTGGAAGTGCAATGTGTGACAGCAAGTCATGTTGCCATGTGACCTTAGGAGACCTCACCCAGAGCAGGACCTGGGGAAGGTGCAGTTTCCTGGCAGGAACCCTCAGCCAGGAGAAACAGTGAAGGGGTTAGGGCAAGTCCCAAGCTCTTTCTGGGACACAGACTTCACACTGAGCCCACTGGTTATTTTTAAAAAATAAGTCTGTGAGTGCTCTGCCAGCAGACGTGGATGTGCCTCCACTGTGGGAAATGCTGGAGGGACTTTGGTTACTCAGCAGGAAACCCAATTGGTTTGTGAAGTGTCAGGTCCCTGTGTCATCCTCTAGTGAGTGAAAAGGATGTTTTGGGGTGTTCTAAGCCAGACTGGCACTGTCTGACCACAGAATTCTTCACAATACCCACAGCCTCCTTCGCACCACTGATGACAAGTGTCATCCTGTGCTGTGACAGTCACAAACATTATATGGAAGAGGGAAAAATCACATTTGCATGCTCCTTTTAGTTTATTAACCTTAGTTTAGAATTAGGCTGAGTCAATAAGTAAGTGAGGGAATAACTGGGCTTGGAGATCTCATTACCCTAATTTGGTCTTCCAATCTATAAAGAGATTTTAGTTTGAAGAATCTGCATTAAAAAACTGTGTTAAGGATAATTTTTGTCTCTGCTAAAGGGATGTCAAAAGAGCTGCCTTTTCAAAATCTGAAGGCTCACATAAATATTCAAATGCTTTTAAATGGTAGAGAAGCCAAAAAACTTGTGAGAAATCCAGATCAATGAAAAATTGTTCCTTCCATTTTTTATGTGGGTTCAAAATGTAAAATTGAATATGTTAAAATCCAGAGGGCCTAATTGAGTTCCTTTTTAGTGAGTTATACTGAGATGCACTGACCTTTGGAGCTGCCTGGATTTCAGGGCTCTTCTTTTACAGAAAGCCAGAGGTTTTCCAGTGGAATCCAGATCAGATGGAAATTTATAGGACATATATTGAAATTAGTGTGCTTCACTTTCCTTATGCTTTCCATATAGCAAGACAGACTTTAGACATTAGATGCTTAATGACTCATTTGATCAACTGCATATTAATAAATGTATTCAGCCTTTCCAAGATCTTTATTTTGCTGGTACATTTTCTTCAGTACTTTCATTCCTAACACAACTTTTAAAAGAACCTTCCCTGCTGAACAGATGAGGTACAGCTGAGTTGATTGATTTCAATTCTTTTTGAAACTTTTGGTGCATCTTTTGCTTTACCATTTGTGTGTAACATTAGCAAAAAAGGCTGTGCTAAATCAGGCTGGGCACTCTCTGTCAGGTTAAGTGGTGTTGACACTGTGGTGTTGTGTAGGTTATTAATACACTCACCACTTTATTTACCTGCATCTGTATATCTTTATATGCATATATTTCTCTATATACATACATAAAATTAAAATATTTTCTTTTTACTAACTTCTTCCAATAGAAAGAAGAAGAAAAATGTCTTTCCCCACACAAAGGCCTAGATTAATCAGTTGGCAACACCTTCTTGCTGTTGTGCATCCCTGTGTGAGTGACAGAGGCACAGAGAGAGCTTCCTGCACAAGGCAAAGGATGTGCCCTCCAAGCTCATCTGTCTCACACCACAATCAACACACACCATCATTAGGGTTAATGATTCAATTTACAAGAGCTAGAAAAGTCCATTTGTTGTAGGCCTTTATTTCTCCAGTTCTTTTGCTACCAGGATGTTCTAAATTTCTACACCTCTGAAGTTTTCATAAACCCTGTAAAATAACGAAGTGGTCGCTGCTCTCTGAGATCCTCTGCCCCCTCCAGCCATGCCAGTCCAGGTGCCAGTCCTTGCCCAAGGAACACTGCAGGGGCTGAGCCATGGGGCAGCCAGAGCACCATGGCAATGCTCTGCTCAAATTATAAGGCAGTGGAAATAAAAAGAAGAATCAGCTTTTTTAGCCATGAAAGGGACAAAAGTTTTATCAGCCTTTTTAGCGAGTTTTTGGAGCAGTATTCACAATACCAAACTGCTCCTCAAATCACTGCCAAGGAAAAAATGCATAGTTCTTGCAAAATCATTTTCCAAGCCCTGTATCTCTGGAGGTAAACTAGTATTTAGATAACTTGAAATTTGACCTCAATAAAATTCATTATGTGTCATGGAAAATCCTTTGTGGAATGCAAAAACCATGAGCTATTCTGCCTAGTAGCATATTTCACTGGGCTTTTTTTTTTTTTTTTTGATCAGAAAAGAGCTGTTTTGTCCTGGCCTGCTTTTTCTACTTCCTTAAAGAAGGTGAATAAATTAGCCTTTCCAGCTCCA
>JAOXXN010000230.1:6584255-6609742 GCA_026770055.1 Myrmophylax atrothorax
AGGGCTGTGCAGGAGCTGTCCCTCCTTCTCAGTGCGACTGTCACTGTTGTGCCACAACACTGGAAATGTCTGCCGGGCTCATCCCTATGGGAAGGCCTTTCCCCCCGGCCTGTTTGACAAGGATGTCACAGCATCCACAACAGCCTGGGAGAGAGGAGGTGCCAGGATTGCTGAGGCACGGCTGGCACTGCCCACTGGGTGCTGCTGAGCCCTGCCACGTCCCCTCTCACACAGAGTGGCTGCCAAGGGGCAGTGGCTGTGCTGAATTTTCCATGAACCTGTCAATGCAGTAGAGTTTCAGTGCTCCTCAGGGGCCTGAATCAGAGAGACATCACCTCATCATTTACTGCAATGGTGGTATTTTGTCTAATTTAACTAAACTCTGCTCTTGTTTGTGCCCCGTTGGTTTGGTTTGCAGAACGTTTCAGATCCACACATCAGGCTGTCGCTGTCCTCGGTGCTGCTCTCAGTAACAGAGCAGCAACACTGACCTAAACCCTGAGGTTCTGGCTTTCTCCAGGCCTGAGCAAAAGGTTCCACGAATGGAATCCTAGTCTCCAAATAAATGCAAAATCCCCGTTGATTTTATTCTGGGATTTTAAAGCTAGAAAGAAGATGTGATGATAAAGCATAACACAAAAAATGGTTTAATTTTGCCCGGTGAGTCTTTTGCAAGATTTGAACCAAAATCCTGTTGTAGTTTTGGTTTCTTTGTGAACACAATGGCAGAATGGGACCTTACAAGTGAGAGATGGCTTGACCTAACTGGCAGGTCAGTTTTCAAACAAAGCAGCTAATGTTGTGAGGAACTTGGTGTTTCTGAAACATTATATAATGATGCTTCTATGCAGGTGTTTCATTGAAAATATATTTTGCAGAAACTAAGAAAATTACTTATCTGAATTAGGTTTCAAACACAATTAAATGACAAAATTTCACTGAGTTTTAACTATATCTGTCTTTCGGTTTGACCACATCTAGCAACATTTCAGGTGAGCACTTTATCTCCAGACAAAATGAGCTTTCCAGCTCAGTGTCACAGTACCCTTGGTTGTGCTGGAGCCCTTATTCCAGAAGAAAAACTCTGGTTTGGGGATTCTATAAGTCACCTTTTCTCCATTGCATTAATCTGCCCAAGTCTGAGTGCTGCAGTTAAAGTACCCCCACAATTTATCTCACACCATGTACACCCTCACAGAGTCTCTCTCACACACACTCTCACTGCTCCAGCTGGATTATTTCTGCCAAGTAACAGGTTTCCCTTTACATTTAAATATGTGCTTTAATTTTGGTTCACTCTCTTTCAAAAGCAGACTCCTACAGTCCCTCTAGCCCTAACTTTTGCTCCATTTGCCTCTTAAACTGCAGGGTAGATATTCAGTGTTATGATAAAGTGAAGCATTTATGGAAAAATTCATATCAAAAGTCTTGTTCCTCAGAAGTAAAAGCTAATATGCAGTTTTCAGAGACATTGCAGTTGCAATCTTGTGCACATAATGCAACTATTTATCATTGTTGGGCACTTTGGACTGGATGATTCAAGATTTGCTTCATAGTTTCAAGATGTTTACAAGAAGATAAAGGAGAAAACATCTGATAAAAGATGATCCAATACGTTATAAATAATGACTTCTCTGGTGTCACCATAAAATATCTTATAATAATGAAGCAAGGTGAATAATTCACACTATTTTCTATTGGCTTGAAAAATTAGATTATTTTTTTAGGAGCTAAGTGAACAATAAATTTCAGTTCCAAATGAGCAGCACTGCAGATCAGTCTCCATCTCTTGTGCAAACATCCCCACCGAGAAGGGAAATAACAGCCAACCCCAGTGAGTGTTGCCATGCTCTGCTCACGTGTGGCTGTAAAGCAGCATCACCACACACCTCACTGGTAGGGTGAGAAGTTTTAAAATAATTTTAAAACACCCCTAAAGTGGTCTGGCAGTTTTGTTAGAATTCTAATTCCTATTTCAGTGTCAACTGAAGAATTAGAAAGCTGCAATCAACTGGTTTGCTCCTGTGCTCTAAACTTGTGCTTTATTTTTCCACAGAGGGTTTCTTTCCTTAGAGAGTGATTGCTGCCTTAAGTTGTTCAATAAATTTGAAGATTTGTTACTGCATTCAGTGGCAAATACATTTCTTGTAAAATACACTGTAGGTGCAACTAAATAAAGGTAGAGGCTGAGACTCTCCCTTTTTCTTGTCAGCAAGAATGACACGGTATATGGAAAGCTCAGAGGTTAATACTCTAATAAAATTCAAGTCAACCCCAGTGATTTGGTCTGATACATGTCTACTAGGTCTGGGTAACTCTATCCAGAAATAAATAGCCTATTTGTTGGGATAATGAGCTCATCTCAGTGTCCTTCTTGTGAATTGTGACATACAGACATGAAACTGCACAGGAAAGACAAACTAGGAGCCTGAAGAATGAAATTTCCTGCTATTTGCAGGATTAAAACCCAAACAGGGAAAAGTAGCCTATTTACAATAAAGTGATAGTCTACAACAATTCAAAGCCAGGCATTATTACTCTTTTAACCCCTTCCAGTAGCACAGGGTTACTCAGTCCTCAACTGAAACAACTAAAAAAATGCAATTACAGAAGATGTCTCAGATCCTGACCTTGCATGACAACTATTTTGTCATGGCAAAAAAATCCCCTTAATACCACTGAGCAAGGGACAGGAAAGATGAGTGTGGCTGTGGTAGTTTACTCCCTGGGAGCTTTCAGATTTCAGTGTTGCACTGATGGCTCTGCCAGTGAGCAGCGTTTGGGTTAACAGGAACACAAACTGCCCTCTGACTTCTCCCACATTTGGATGCAAAGCCTTTCCTCGGGGCCTGTCGATGGCTCAGCAAACAACTTCATCAATCCTGCCGCTTCTGAAGCCCTCATTACTGACACCTTGGTTTGGCTCACAAAACTGTATCCAAGTTGAGGTTTTCTGCTAAAAAAGCAGCCTTGTTTCCTTGGCACTAGGCAAGAAAAGTTTGCAAGTTTCCTTGGAAAATTAAAAGTGGAAACGTTTTGCTGTAGATAAATTCTCTAGATCTCGGCTCGGTTACAGAAACAATTCCAGGAGAAACAGCCTCCTCCCCCCCTAATCCACCAACCCTTGACAGCAGGAAAACAATTCCATACAAACACAAGCTTGGCAACTGCCAGGTATGAAATCCTGGCTTCGCTGAAGAAGAAGAGACTTCTGCCATCCATTTCAGCAAAGCCAACTTTCCTTTCCAGGTCATTTGAGTGCCTGTCTCACAGCTGGCTGGAAGCTCTGGAGGCACCACAGGATGGGTTTTGGCAGTGGGAGGACATGTTTTGGCTTTGGGGGTTTGGTTTTTTTTTTTAAATCTCAGGAAACAGGATTTGGAAAGATCTCTTGAGTTGCCATGTCAGGAAGTTTATAAGAAATAATTTTATCTTTATGTGCCATTTTGTTTGGTAAGTTCTTGTGGATGATCTTGGCCAATCAGACTTTCTGCTCCATAGTTGGCAACAGAAATAGCCATTTATTGTAGGAAGAATTTAATCTTTAGTGTAGTTGGATTCAGCCCTGCACTGGTCCTTCCCTTCTCATTCACTCATTGCTTACTGTTTGCCTTTAGACCTCTTTATATCTGAATTAATAAACATAAAGAAAACAGAAAAGCATCTTGTCCAAATCTGAAGTTACTGTTACAGCCTGGGTTTGGCTGTCAAAACCTCAAGATGCTGCTGGAGAATCCTTGAAATCCCTCAGGATTTCTGCACTGTCCCTGAGTTGAGAGGGTTGAGATGAGTTCAGATGCCGGAGTGAGAGGTGACTGCAGAGTTACACACAGAGCCACGAGGACTGTCTGTGCTCATTCAGCCATCCCTGACTCCAGGTTTGGACACTCAGGGGATGGAGCTGCTCAGCTGCCACTGAATGTCAACTAGGAAATGGTCCCCAGCACCACCAGGGACTTCTGACCCTCACCCAGCCCGAACTGCCATCGGTGACCTGCCCTGGGCTGCTCTGGACACTCCGACTCCGCTCTGCATTCGCAAGGACATCGGAATGCACTCCCTCCATGGACCTGTGCAGGCGTGCAATGAGCTGCCTTTATTGACTGAGTCCCTGGAGGAATTGGGGAATGAACTGCATTAAGAAGCTGCTGCTGCCTTGTGGGAAATCTCTGGAACACATTTTGTTTGGAATCGATTCTTTATGTGCCCCGTAGCATATTTTCTCTGTCTTTTTTCTTTGGTGCTGGAATGCTTATGAGGAAAGTTGCTGCCTTTTTTTGGGGACAAGATTTCCATTAGTGTCTCATCTCGGGCTGAATTTCCATGTTTAAGTATATGCTGTTTGAAGCAGCAATTAATGCAGACTCTATTCCCTAGAAAAAAGAGGTTGGGGTTTTTTCTCAGGGAGGATGAACAGAAAATAAGTGAGAAGCACTTGCTCAAAAATTCTGTTAGTTTGCCTGATGAGGGGGCAAGAGGGACATCAGAGGATGAGGAGAAATCTATTCCATTCCTTGTAGACCCTTTCTAGGAATTTTCTAAGCAGGTCTTTTGTTACTCCTCATGATGACCTGAGAGGGTTTGAAACCAAGGCCATGTACTGCAGTACTGAAATATGACAGAAGTGGCATTATTTAATTTATTTTCGTGTTAATTACTTTAATTTTTTTTATAACATAGCATAGAACAGTAAGTGCATTAGGTATTTTGGGACTCTACCATCTCACATTTCAATGCTGTCATCTCAGATTGTCAGCAAAACAGTATTTTAATAAGAAGGAGCCAACAATATTGATTGGGATCCAGGACACTACCTGGATCCATCTGTGATTATATGAATCCTTCCTCTTTCATATGACTACAAACTCTACAGATATGGCCAGACAAGCTCTGTCTTCAACTACACAGGAGCAAGCCTGTTTCCCTTAGATTAAATTTTGAATTACTACCAGAAAATATTAGTCTTCTTCAGCGTAAAGTGTGACAGGAATCAAGTGCACGCAGCCCACAGCAGTGTTTCTGTGTTGTCAGAGCATCCAGATCTACACAAGGGCTGCTGAGGCAAATTAAGTCATTGATGGAATTAAACTACAGAATCAGTAAGATACACTTAAAACTGGACTAAACCCTTCCCACTTAAACCTGCATATCAGAGGTGAAAACACTTCTAGTCTTTCCAACCAAGGCCATTCTATGATTCTATGATAATGACTACAGAGTGACACAGAGCACTGTGATTTCTTACATTTTGTTTCTAAGGGTAACAATGACCACTGAATAAAATAATAGCAATTGCATTACAAAGTTAGACATGTGGATGTATTTCTGCAAATGAAAGGAAATCTTCCCTTGCATGAAATACACAAAAGAACAATCATAATTTTGAATTATGCAAATTATATTTTAGTATTACATTCCAGTCTTAAATACAGCTGGATAATGTCAGTGATTTGTGACTGTGTGCAATTAAAAGGCAAAAGATCTTCTTCACCTTCACTGATGGTTATTAGAGCAAATCTCAGGTGGTAGCAAAAGTAACAGCATTTGGCTCTCAGTAACTGAAAAGTCTAATAAAGATCTGCTTTATTCTGCATTTACTACAGAGTTTCATAAAGTGAAGTGAAATCTCTCGTAGCTTTATGTTTGTTCAAAAATACCATATGATATTTAAAGGTGTGTCTTTAGGACTAAGCTGCCTCTGCTGCCTAATACTGTGTGATAGCTCCCACTGGAGCTACTAGTGAAACAAGATCTAGTTCTAAAATAAATGAAGAAAAAAAATGCATCAAAGACATTAAAGCACATGAAGCTAAACAGTTATTATTGCTGGACTATTACCTGTGTAGGTGATTACTCAGGATTGCCAGTTAAGGATTTATGCCTTCATCCTGAGAATGCTCAGTGCCACAAATGTTATTTTGTGTTTAATAACAAATGCCTGAAGCCACTGGGGGACCCATTTGCTCAGCCACTGCAGTGATTTTCACCCCATGCTGGTTTTATAAGGAATCTGTTAAGACAGACTGAAGTATAGGAATGCCAAGTTCAGAAAATTTGGATTTTCCACAAGTTACATATAATCCCTTTTAGCCCCTGATTTCAGTTTGCACTGAGCACTTCTGCTAAAAATATTTACTGTTTTCGAACCTAAACTGCAAACAACAATTTTGAATCTTTCATTAGCAATTAATTCGAGCTTTTAATTTCAGGTTCTTTAAAAGGCTGCAGTGACCAGAAATACTAATTTTACTTATAAATATGTCAGAGCCTCTCCAGAATATGGCAAGTGCAAAGACCTCATCACCTATAATCAACACTTCAGAGTTAAAACAAACACTCCCCTGGGAATGAGAACGTACTAATAATTTAATATTTTTAAAACAGTTTTTTCCCCATTACTAGGAAGGCAGAATGTAGAAGCAAAAATATGGATAAAAAAATAGTGTATCATGAAAAAAAGATGGTAAAACATGAGAGGAAATGTCACCTTTGGTTTCAGAGCACAAAGGGGATGGAGAGAGTGCCCGAGTCCCAGCCACAGCCACCCACTGTGCCACTCCTGTAAAGAGCTTTCTGTATTTGGGTCTTCTTTTCCCCTTTCAGATGTTTAGGGGTTTTTTTTACCCTTCCTCCAGTAAGCTCAGTAGTTTTTGTGGTAAATACAAGCCCTGTCCATGTGTTGGGGCTGCTCCACAGCCCTCCTTGCTCCATAGAGCAATTCCCCAGGAGCAATTCCCTGCTTTACCTGGATAAATGGGCCAAACAACTGGGCAATCTCTGGGCAGCTCTAGCCCTTCCAATGCTCTGTGCTGTGGCTGGAACACTTTGTCTTGCTCCCACCAGTATGAGCTGCCCAGGAAGAGAAATAATCTGAGTCAAGAAGGTCCCCCCGTGACCTGTGACTCCTCCTTACATGGCTGAGGTCCAAAGTGCTGCCCCATCAGGGGTTTGCTGAACAAAATCTACCTCTGGACAAGCCCAGATCTGCAGCAAATCCCCACATCACATCACTTCTTGATGCCTTCCTCCTCCCTCTGGATGCACCAAGTAAAACAGCAGCCCAGTGAAGATCTCCCTTGGCACAGAGTTGGTGCTTCACCCTCCTGTAATTACTTTGAAGGAGTGTTAACTCCTCTACTCTCCTACCATGTGGCATTGCCTTTTCTCCATCGATGTTGCTATAGATTTTTGCTCAAAATTGAAGTGTAAAATTCGTAGAAATGTACAAACTCTTCTACAGAGCTCTCTTATCTTGTGGTATTGCCTTTCTCCATTGACAGTACCACAGATTTTAGGACAAAAATGAGTATTAAATTTGTAGAAATGTTTTACTGACTTTGAAACAAAGCTTGTTTGTTGGGATCTTCCATGCAGCTGGTGCTGCACCACATCCCAAACACTGCCAAGGTGGTTTTTACTGCTTCTGTATTGCCTCAGATGGCACATGAGCCCGTTGTCAGGCAAATCCTGCAGCACTCTCAGCTGGCTCCAAATTGCAACATATTCCAGAGCAGCATAACTGCACTAAACTGAGGAAAAATACATCTGCAATTACTTCTATCCTTTCAGTCTGCTTTTTACTACCTTTTGATGTGATTCATGCTTTTATTTTGTTTTTACATCTTCAGGTATTTGCTTTGACACAACTGATTTAATCTGCTATTTTAGAAAAATATGATGGCAACATGATTTTTAAGGTTATATAAAACTAGAGGGAGAAGCCAGAAACAAGAGACCAGAAAGAAAACATCTTAAATTACTGTCTCACTTTACAGTCCTGAGTCTTACCTTCAGTCAGAAAAACTAAGGCAAGAAACCAGTGGCTTATATTTGTCAAATAAGTGTTTTGGAAAAGGTCTTCACAGAAGAACAGTTTACAAATTTTTACTGATTATTTATGATAAATGCTTAGTGATTTTTATCTCAGCAGGAAATTCACTTAACAGTTACTGTAGCACAATGTAAAATAATATTACAGTCTGCTGGCATTAATTTATCTTGATTATACTAATGATTTTATATTTTTATTGGTACACTGGATTGAAAAAAACACACTATAATTTAATTTTTACCATCATATGTGGAGAAATCACTGGAGGCATTAAAATGATGAAAGAAGAGTTATGCTAATACCACAAAAAAGGATGCAAAAATGATTTATGTTACTTTCTTCTCCTATTTGCAGTTCATTAAGTCACTGTCTTCTTGTAATGACCAAGTGAAAATTAAAGTACTTCAGAGAAGAACTTTGGGTTCAAGCATCATTAGAGGAAGAGAAATAGGTTCTTTGATGAACTTGACTGCAGAAATCTATAGAGCACAACTTAATCAGACTGCACATTGATCTCTGATGCTCGAAGGCAGACCTATGATTGAACAAATCTTTTAATGCATATTTTTCCTTTAAAAAGTAGCATATGATGCATGAGAATGATGTATTTTTAATGTACTTCAAGTTTGTAAGGTAGAAGGGTACCCTGCACTGGAAACTGAAATACAGAAAAAAACAGGTACTTACGAGGTTGTGGTTTATTTCTTTTTACTCTCTGTATATGTGGGATCTGTGACTCTGGGAAAGAGCCTATTGTTCCTCAACTGATGAACTCCCCATTCACTCAAAAAGCATAATTTACATTCCTCTGACACATGAACCATGAGTTACAGTTAGGAGATAACTGCAGATGGTAACAATATCTACCTGCTTGCTGGATCTTTTCCAAGAAGACTTCTTTAACAACTTAATGAGATGGTAGATTGAATTCCACTGAGAACCTTGAAATACCTCTGATTTTGTAAGGTTAGTGCCAGGCTGTAATTCATAGGATCTGATCCTCTGGAAAGAATAATAAGGGGCTGCAGGACACGCTGTGGGGGGATGTAGTAGTGATTCTGCTCCAACAGGAGAAAAATGCCTAACTCTAAATTCCAAAAGGAATACAGAAGGTTAGAATGGGAATCTAGAAGGCTTAAAAAGGCTTTCCCCCTCCTTCCATTGAAATAAGGAAGATTAACACTCCTTCTCCTTCTAAAACTTTGTGATAAGAGGTCATACCTTAAGCTTCATACTCAACACAAGGCAGTAGCTCACAGGTTTAAATGGTTTCTTCCAGAGGTGGAATTCTAGGGCCATATTTCACACCTTCTTTGCTCCACTTCGAAAAATAAGATGTGCTAAACCATCAGTAGGAGAATTTAACATGTTTAGATTTCTTTTGGAGTTCAGAGGTGAAGCCTCTTGGAAAATCTTGGCATTACTCCAGTTCACTGTTTTTGTTGTTGTTTTGGCTGCCAGTGTAGATATGGAAGTTGGAGCCAAATCCAACCCTCCCACAGCCACTGTAAAACAGTTCTACAGGATGGGAAGGAGCTTTCTGAGCCTCCAGGAGTTTGTTGTGGTTATGTGTCACACTTGAGAGTCTTCCATTAGTTCTCATCTCAGAGGAAAAACCCTCCAGTACTTCAAGCTATTTCTAAAAGGTATTCTTCATTTTCTCCCATAAAACCCGTTGTTGCTGGTCAGATAAACTCACAGGAAACTAAAAAACCACTTCTAAAATTACCACCTCCTTTTTCACTCTCAACTTCTCCAATTGCCCCTACTTTATTTGTTGCTGAACAGACTCTTTGCCAGAGCAATCCCTTCTCAGCGTAAACCAATCCGGCCTCAGCAGCAGAGCTGAGAGGTATTAAATACAGGATGATGGAGATAATTTTTAATCAGGTTAATGGGCTTTAATTATTGTAAATTAGATTTTATTTCTCTAAGCAAGCAAACGGAATTATTTGGGCTATTTAAATCAGGAACTCTTTAAACAGCCCAAGTCATTTAAAAAACAGATAAGGATTTTCGAAATAGTTCATCTTTGTTCTGATGTGAACAAAGTAACTTTAGGCCTTGAGAACCATTTTTTTCAGAGAAAATAGGTCTCATAAACCCCATGAAATGGAATTTAATGCTCATTGATACCAAGCATTTGATACTAAAATTGTAAAGAAACAAAGATTAAGCATGAAAAAAATAGCAAAAGTGACCTAGTCATAGTTAAAAGTCGGTTCTTAGAGCAGTAAATCCTGCCTGGGAACCCCCTTTTCTCCCCTGCAGGGGATTCAGCATTGGGAGCAGCACAAGCCCCGTCCTGTCAGACTGCCCTGAGTGCATCTCTGCAGCCTTTGGGCTGTACCTGAGCTCAGGAAATGCACTCCCAGCACAGCCACATTGAATGAGCAAAGTGGTTTTATCCAGAACCATCTCAATGGCTGTAATTTCAGACAACGTGAAAACACTTTGCAAAAGGCATTACCAATCTGCCAGGGACACATTTTTACCCAGAAATGTCCTATGCTTAGTCCTTTTGTCCAAATTAGATGTTGCAAAAAGATTTTTTCCCCCCTCGAAATGGTTATCCAAAGCTTACCTAAATGTAAAACTAAGTTAGCCTGCCCTTAATTTCGAGCTAAGGAGCACGTAATAGACATGAAAATCAAATCCCATGTGTGATGGTTTGTATGACTGAAGGCAAGACAAACACCTCACGGAAAGAAAATGGAAAGATTTTGTATCTTGGTAACGTGAAACCTTGATCTGTGGCAAACAAGGCTCTGTTTTCCAGCTAAAGGAATGAAAAGCCTCAGGTTCATGCACTCCTTTGTATAAGAAAACTACAGATACACACTCTGAAGGTATAGAAGACAGGATGCCCCAGCAGCTTCCCCAGCTGCTCAGGAGTCTGCTGGACTTATATACATTTGGCA
Source organism: Myrmophylax atrothorax (assembly GCA_026770055.1). Lineage (NCBI taxonomy): Eukaryota > Metazoa > Chordata > Aves > Passeriformes > Thamnophilidae > Myrmophylax > Myrmophylax atrothorax. The sequence goes on from JAOXXN010000230.1 coordinate 6,595,008, forward strand.
CAGTGCATTTTTAACTGAACCTTTGCAGTATAAATGGGATGGGAGCAGAGAAGACTTTAAAGCTCTTACATAACTCAAAACGAACTTGCGTAAAATAAAAGTGCTGAGATGGAGACAAAGTGATTTATAAAATAAGAAATGGCTCTTCAATTGTTTAATTGTTGCCTGGATTCTGATAACCAGTAGTGTTGCCCCTGATTCCCACCTTCTTCCCACTCCCCTTCTTTGCTGTTTCGGAATAAAGTAAAAGACTCTATGAAGATCCTTCCATTTACATTAAGTCTGAAAATTTCAGAAAACTTTTCTGCTTTCCGTGCAAACCTCAAAAAGTGAATTTCCAAGAGGCAGAAATGCTCTAAACTACAGCAGAGCAGTTTTCAGAGCTCTGCTAGTAAGAGATGGTAGGGATGCTCTTGGCCTTTGGTGGCTGTTGGGGCTGTTGTGGGTAACTGGACTGGAGACAGAGTGGGCTGGCATCACACACCTCCTGAGGAGAATGAAGCAGCAAATCTCCAGGAGGCCCAAGGGAAACTCTGGCAAGCTGAACATACATTTTACTTTTTTACTTTGGCCATGATGTGTCGAGGAGTATCTGGAGCATTTCATGTCTGGGCAGCCCATGTGAAATCAAGAGATAGACTCTATCGTGGACCTTTTGAATGTTCTCTGCCAAGTATGTTTAGATATTAAACCTTCACTATCTTGAGAGAATGAACTCTGCCTTCCAAGCCACTTTCTGATCCTGGGATTCCATTTCCCTGCTGCAGTGACAATGACAAAGCTCTGCACTGCCTTCCCTCACCCTGACCTGTTTGCAGCTCTCGGGAACATTTCTCACTATGTTTTGTTAACAGATTTGCTGAATGGTACTCATGATCAACTGAATTTGAAAGAATACAATATTTCTATTGCATAATAAAAGAGAGGATAATTTTTATAGGTTTTATATGTTAGGTAATCAGCTTCACAGATGATCAAAGATTAACTTTAAATGGATGCTGCTAAGAAAGATCTTCAGTCTTAAATCAGCTTTTGTGCTTTAAACCTTTCTCTTTAATCCTCAGCTTCAAGTAATTTTATAAATAGATAAAATTGGAAAATCTTTTAAACTACAGAAGTATAATATAATCAGATGAGCCTCAATGCTATCTTTTCTTTTCTTGAGATAACTGTAAGAAAGCATAAATAGTTTGTCTTCTTATGTGCTGCACTGTTCATCACCAATGATACAAAATTATTAATAAACAAAATCTGGATCATTTTAAAAACCAAACTAAACTAACCTAAGTCCTTTTCCCCAGTTACATAATATTCCAGAGATGTTTCTGTGAGGATTTCAGGCCAGGCTGTGCAGTGACAGCAGCACCTCCCAGCACACGTGGGCAGCTCAGGGGCTGCTCTGCAACAACCCTGTACAGCACTCAGGTGTTTGTACCTGGCCAGGGCTGGGGAATAGGACAGCCAAGGCAACCAGTTACACCAGTTACCCTGAGTGCAGAATAAATACTTTTGCAGTATCAGCCAAATGAAGGCTAAAAGATTTGTTTTCTGAGAAGGTGGTTTGTCTTGTCTACCTTCTCCCCCTCTTATTCTGATGTTAGGGCCAAGAGTAAATTTTTTTTTTGCTATTTAATACCTATTTATCTTGCTTTAAACAAATAGTCTTGTCTACCATTATACTTAGAGGAGCATGACAGGTACCTACAGAGTAAAATTTGTTCTTTTTTGCCTATGTTAACATAGTGCAAGTTACTCCTGAAATGGCCATTTGGCTCAGCCTAAGTGGAACTCAACACTTAAAGCTCCAGGAGATGAATCCACTCTGGGAATCAGATCATTAACTCAGCTGCACTGCTATAAATGTGGAGTCCTGTGAGCTACATTGCTCAGTTTGTGCTGTGTGACCCAAGCCAATCCCAACCCCAGGACGCTTCCAGCAGCTCCAAATATACAGCTCAGGAAGGAAAGTTTCAAACCAGATTTGATAGGAAAACATTCCCTAACATCCCTGCCAATTGGTGCAGCTTCATATTCACACTAATGAATAATAAAACCAAAAATAGTAACATGCCATCACTGCTGCAAAAGAGCCAAATCCACATAAAATGAGAGAAACTGATTGTAAGAAGTGTTGTTAATGGAAACAAAGTACCAGGCTTTGGAAAACATTTTATGCCAGTTTTAATTACTTTTAGCTTTGCTGACAGCAAGTAAAAGGTAAACAGTTTTCAAATTAAATTGCCATTGTTAAAACCACAGTGTTGCTGTATATCAAAGTGGAAGATCTGATTTTACTGTTATTTAAATTGGGTTTGCAGAGATATCACTCCACTATTTTCAATGCAGTTACTCCTGATTTGTAGAGTGTAAGACAGAATACAATCCCATGCTCTTTGTTTTGACAGTATGCATATTTTCCCATGCAATTTAAATAATCAAGTCCCCTCTTCTCCTTATGCATTGGTCACATCTCATGAAGTTGGTAAATACTCCACAACTCCAGTAAACAGCAGAAGAGGCATTTGGAAGAAAAACTACACACACTCATTAAAAAGACAGAGCCTAAAAAACGACCAGAGCTGCAGGGCAGCAGCAATATTCACACACAAACTCTACATTTGTATTCAGCAATAAAAATAAAACCAGAGAGAAACTGTCACACCCTGTGCTATGCAGGCTAGACCTGCAAAATCAGACTTGAAAGAAATGCATATAGATGGTCATAAACTGTTTCTGGAATGTCATTAATAAAAATAAAAACTGCTCTGAAAAATGCTATAGAGCCCACTTAAACATTTCAGGCTAAACCAGTTAAGATGAATGTTACAAGCCCTGTGTTAGCAGGAAGATCAAATAAAGTAAGGTTGAGAGAAACCTCTGATTGAAAAATAAATGCATTATGTTGTGTGTATCAGACACTGACAGGCACCAGCATGTTTATGAAGACTCCTCCTCTTGCAGCAGCCACTGCTGGATACAGTGAGAGAGCAAAGAAATCTTTTCACTGAGTATTTTTAACCTCATGTAATAACAAAGTTAAGGAGAATCACTGGCAAGGAAAGCAAAGTATCAGGGCCTTCCTCTCAGGGCCAGAGTGGCTTTCATATTGTTTCTAAGGGCTTTGGGTACATCAGGAAAAAAAGATCAGTCTGCAAGACTTCTTCAGGATGCCCCTCCTAGAACACTTTGTGCAGCTCAGTTTTGAGACTCAGGCCTGAAGATCATCTACTGTTCCACATGGGAGACTCCTGCACAGTCCAACAGCTCTCACTGTTGGGAAGCTTTTCCTGATATTCAGCTTCAATTTGCTATTTATTTCTTCCCACAACTCTCCTAGTATGATTCTTACAGCTCAACACTGTAATCCAGGATCAGTCTTAGTCTTTCCTTTTACAATTTTACTGTGTTCTTATAATTTGCAACCTTAAAAATTCTCTAAGGAGGTACTCAAGTGGAAAAGAAGAGACATTTCAATGCTTTGGGCCCCTTACCTGAGGCAGGATAATGTGGGATACATTACTCCTCTGAGTGAGGAGACAGTGACAGGCTCAGGATCGGCTATGCTGCCTCTATAACCCTGCTCATGGGGAGCATGAAGTCTTCTGTGTAATACACATCTAGGGCTAACTTAGACTTTGGTTCTTCTGTTCTGAGCTGTAGGTGAACATTCTAGAAACAAAACCACTAAGCAGCAGTAGTTGGAGCTGTTGGGATGGCTCAGAGCTGACAAGTAACACTGCCTTTGACTTAAACCTGAATCAGCATTTGAAACAAACTCGGGTGCTCAGAAAGTTTTGAACTCCCTCTCATAGGCTTTGGTGTGGGCATTTTTCTTTATCTTGTCCCATTCATCCAGTGTCAGCTGAGAGAGTCCACAGAAACAATAAAGGTGCCATGGCAGCAAGTTTAATTTATTGCTGGTGTTTGACTTTCATCTTGATGGTGCAGAGTATGCTGGACTATAAGGAAACACGAACAAAAGCGGAATGGTAGTAATTATTCATTCTGCTGGCAAAGGAGAGAACTCAGTAAAAACAAACAAAGAAATTTAAAGATTTCTTTGAAAAAACTACTATGTTTTTCTGAAGTTCTGCATTATCAGGAAAACATTCCCACTTGCTGTTTCCACTGGTGACTAAGCAGGCCTAAAGCACATCACATTGGTCTCCCTGATCCTCTGCCCACTGTTTTCATCCTCTCCTTGAACAACAAAGTCTTCCTTAATAGAAAACTTGATTAATTATTAATTCTGGTGTTGATATTAGTAAATAAAAATGGCTATCTGGTCTCCTCTTTACAGACCTAACATTTTTAGCCTAACACTAAACCCCTGGTACTCCAGCACTTTATTCATGAAAGTTTAATATGGTTCCAGTACCTGTCTCAAACATTCTTTACTCAGCCATACTAAAAAAGTCAATAGGATAACAAAGTTAAAAACAGTCCCATAAAAGTCCATTTCTTTTTAAACAAAAAGCAAAGAAATTGTCAGTGAAGATGAGCTGCACTTTTTGTTTATTAAAGCTAGAAAGGGTTTGATTCTAACCCATTAAGACTTTGGCCTGTTTGACTTGGACAATTTGCTTTGGGGCCAATTCCTAACTGATGGTAGAAGCCTGAAAAAGAAAAATCTACAGATTCACTCAGGCAAAATACTGTGACTCGACTTCTCCAAACTCTAAACCTCTGTGCTTCATCAGCAGTTTATTTCCTACTGAATCTTCTCAACACTGCAGTTACTCTTTGCTGTAAAACTTTACTGCCAGGTTTGAGGGTGCCAGGGCTCCCTCCCTGCCTCTGCACTCTCCTGCTGTGCACATTCTTCCCTTTCCCATTTTCCCCCCAGAAAAGCATTGCCATCAGGCATCAACACTCTTCAGGGCAATAAACAGAATTACTGTATTTTACAGCTTGGTGGAGCAGGTGCAGCCTGGAAACAATGCTGCTATTTCTGGGGAAGTTACGGTGCTTGCTCTTCTTCAGCTCTGTTATCTCCATCCATTTGCCTCGAAGATGCACGAGGAGACAGAAGGAGCAGGCAGGGCTGAGAAATACTTGCTGCTATTTTAACCCTCCTGAGAAGGTAGATTATCCCAGTTTAGGAGTTTCTGAGGCAGATCCAAGATAAGCATCTCAAAAGGTCAAAAAATGCCGTCAAAAAACCCCCTCATTCATAAAGTTTCAGATTCAAAAGGTGTTCATTTCTCGTTGAGAGAAAATGGGAAAAAGGCTTTTTCTCATGTATTTTCCTCCTTTTGCCATGACTCCAAAAGAGACAATGGGACCCTTAGATTTTATTCAGGCTACCCAGGGTGTGTTTGTGTTGTTTCCTGGTGAGAACCCTCCCGAAATATCAAACTAAAACTTCCAGGTGTTCTTTTGCTTTGTGTAAAGAGAAGTTATGGGAATCAAATTAGGACAAGAAGCGGCTTCTTCAAGGAGCCTGACAGCAGGGGCATTTGTGAAAACTGCCCAAATATTGCTGTAAATCTCCATTATACAATCCTTGAACCTTGTTTTAATTTTTGATGATGTGTTTGTGGTCTCCACGAAGCAGCTGCTCACTGTGTGTGTGTCTGTTGTGCCTGGGGACTGCTAACATGGCTTGGGCATCACTGCTATTAAGCCAGGTGCTGTGAAATATGTAAAGCTATTTCCCAGAGAGACTGCTTCCATCATCCTTTATTTTTCCTTTTTTTTTTTTTTTTTTTAAAAACAACTGTTAAAATGCTTCCTATAGCTGTCTGTCATCTCAGCTGGCTCTGGAAATGCATTTCTCAAACTGATGCTTGAGGCAGCTCTAAGGGATGGCAGCAGAGTGCACATGAGCACAGAGAACAGTGGACAAAAGCCACAGAACTGAAATCTCCTTTTGCTTCTATTAGTATAAATGTAGTGTAATCCTAATGTCTGTACTGCACTGCTGTACATATGATTTCACCCTCTAGTGCTTTTGGTTCTCTGCTTTGCTCCCCTCTCCTTAAGCACATCAGCCCAGACTCTGGCCAGCAATACTGGTAGTGAGAATATTGGGACTTCACAGCACTGCAAAAACTGAGATCATGATGAAATTCAACTTTTTTTAAGTGGATTTTTATTTTGGATCCTCTGTGAGTATATAAAGAAGCTATACCTATACAAATGCATAGGAGAGCATTCCAGTACAAACATATAACAAAAATAACCTTGATAAGAACAGACTTTCTGAGGAACTCGAGATAAAGAAAATACATATAAATGATGCTCTGGCTAAAATACATGGCTGAGTATATGGAGCTTTTCAAACCAGCTATTAGAAATGCAGCCTTTGTAAACACCTGCTTGGCTGTTTGCAGAACATGCCAGCAAGAGTCTGATCCAAGTTCAGATGAAACTGGAAGGACTACCAGGGAATGAGAACAGGCAACATACAGCCAGCTCCACCGAGAAAAAACATTTCCATAGGAGGCCACTGGATGAATCAAGCTGTCGACAATTTTAGGTGCAGAATTCCAATTAATTCTGCCATTTATGGAGAAAATACTTGTTTTTAAAATGGAAAAAAAAATAAGAATATTGAGCTGATGCCTATTTGTCAAGAGCATGGTAAAACCCAGGGTGCCAGACCCATGACTCCTGCAGGGCCCAGGGCCACACTGGGCAGTGCTGGGGTGGCTGGGACTGCACAGTGACAGTGCTCTGCAGAGGCTGCCCACCAGCACAGGGGGAGCAGGACACTTTTATCTGAAGGTGTTTATATACAAAACTGCTCTGCTAGTGAAGCTTCTGCCTTGAGCAACCTTTGCAGATGCTCTGAGTACAGTTCTGCACACAACCAGCAGAACACTCCCATTAAATACTCCTGTCAGCATGTCTGGACACTTAAAATAGCTTTCTCTGGAGTTATCTGAAAAGCCATACTGACTTTCCTGTCTGTCTGCATTTCCCTGCAATGTATCTGTTCTCTAGATTTCTTTACAACCTCCTCATATGAAATATAAACACGAGGAATGTGAAATAGAAACACAGACTTGCCATTCTCCCCTTTCTTTTAAGGTCCTACTTCCTCTAGGCTGGAACGTGTGTCTTCTAGAAGAACATATTTATTACTAACATAGATTTCATCATATTTAATACAGAAAACTCCAAATGTGTCCTACTGTGAGATCACAGTATCAGCATGGCTATTTTAAAATGGGATAAAGTGGGTATATGGGAATGTGCATCAGGTTCACCCATTTGACACTGGAACATAAGGGAAAAGTATATAAAGGGCAGAATATGCTGTTAGAAATGACTGAATTTTAAAGAGGGCAAGTTTGCAACTGTCTCTCTGATCAGCTAATCAGTCAGTTGTCTACCAAGAAGGAGCGGAGCATAAAACAATGCAGTCAGTGGTAGGATGAGCAGAGAAGTGGAACAGGTTCTTATGGGAATACTCTAAAAACACAGATTTCTGGCATTCAAGACAGCTGTGAGAAAATAGGTTTGGTTTGTGAATGTTCAACAAAGCTGGAGCCTGTCAGCTCAGTAGTGTGACATGTTTAACCCAAACACTTCTCACTGTGTCTCCACTGGGAATTTTTTAGCATTGTATTAATTCAATGAACAATGTAAACTTGCAGTGACAGAGTAAAACTGTGGTTATATATGCATGGATTTACATCAGTACATGTCTATACTTCAGGGATTTCAAATAGGCTTAACTCATGTCATGGGGGTTTATTTACTTTTTTCTAATTAGTCATGTTCAGCTTGTATTTTAACAGTTGTTCCCTGAATTTTAGAGAAGTGAAATGGTTCCAACTCATTCTGAACCTGAAGTACAGTCAGAATCTTTTCATTTCTGAATGGAATACTAAGCAGAAATACCCCACAGTATGTTTTGAACCATTTACATTCTCTTGACAGCACAACTATTGATTTCTTAATCCTGTTAAAAAGAGGGCAGTGGCACAACAGGCATGTGGAAACATCTTGTTTCACAAGTCAGCAAAGATGTTTAGTTTGTGTCAAATTATGTGTGGATATATTGCAAGAAAATCTCAATTCTACTTAAGGTCTGTAATACTGAGCAAAGCTCTTGATTGAATTGTATTCACGTCTAACTATAAGGTGTTTCTGGGTCATGTCCTGCTATTTCATTATTCATTTGAAAAATGCACTGAAAGAAATGCAATAATCTGTATAAGTAGGGAAAAAAGGTAGTTTGGGTCTTCCATACACTATTAATCTTCTGCAACTCAAAATATGCTGCAGTTAATGGAGTTTATAATAATGCTGGACCCACCTTTTCAAAACCTTCCTAGAGGAGTAGTTCTCCTGACACATATTACCTGTGATGCCAAGGGCTTGTGGGAACCATAATCAAAGCAAAATAGAATATGAATATATTATCCACAAATTTCAAGAGCACACAGGCATTGCTGCCCTGACCATCAAAAGCTGCTCATTCCTTTTATTTCCCAGGCCTGTAAACGAATTCCCCATCTCAGAAGTGCTGACATTTCAGCAACACCCATTGTTCTGAAATCATAAGTGTTTAAGAGTGTATTCATCAGTCATTTCTCAAATGCAGGGCCCAATCCCACCAACACTGATGCAGTAAGGCTTGTGGGATGAGTCACACATGCAAATACAAAGCTCCATTGTCCAACTAATTATTTTTCACAGCATGAAATGAGCCCATTTTGACAGGTGCAAACGTCCACCTCACCCAGGTGGGAGTGTGAGGTGAGCCCCATCAGAGAAATGTCCCCTTAAAGGTAATAGAGAGTAGTTGCATTTGCAAAATCTCTCTCTGCTGACAGAATAAGGAGTGACAAGGTTTCTTTGCATAAACCTCCAGAAGTCAGTTCTAATGCAGAACTGTAAGAAACAGTTTCAGCCATTTCACCTTCTGCAGGATGTAAAGCAATTCCAAATGCACTGCAAGTATTTAGAGTGTGAAGTGAAGAAAGCAGGGAAGATGAAACAAAGAGAGGAGCAGCCTTGACTTCTGCAGAGCAGCACCAACACTGCTCCAATGAAGCTCAGTCCTCTGAATGTCTGTACCAGCCCATGAAGCTGCTCTGGGCTTCAGAAGAATGTGCTTCCTCTCAAAATGCAGGCTGTGCTTCATGGGCACCTCCCCATCCCCAGCACTATGAATATTCATGAAGAATGAATAAAATGACAGTATTTAGTCTATAAAGTATGCCAATCCCATCCATCCTGTGCTCCTGCTGCGGGGTGCCTGGTTGGGTGTATCCCTCTTACCTCCTGCTCCACCTGTGTGCACGTTCCAGCCCTCTGTGACACATCCCATCCATGCAGAGACATTCCAGCAGGGAGGATCCCATGGCTACACCTCAGCTCCAGCTCCCTGCCATGGCAGCTGTCCCACCAGCACCTGGGACACTTGGACGGTGACAACTGTCCTGCTGAGATGAGGTCTGACATTTATTTGTCAAGGGGACTTTGTGGGAAAGCCCTTGGGGGAGTTTTAAAATCTACCCACCTACACTGTAAGCAATTAGTGCTTAATCATCATAATCTGCTTGGAAAATAGGTAAATACTTCCATTTGCACTTTCCATAATCCAGCCTAAACCACTTCAGTGCTCTTAGATGCCACCTAAACAGCTCTGGAAAATCTGGGCAGAGCCTGAGACAGAGCATTCCCTCCCCGGTAAGCACACGGGTCTCTGCACCTCTGAATTGCTGCCTGCAAATACTTTGAAATTTATACTCTCTGGTCAAGGTAGGTACTAAAAACAGACTGTGGTGTTTGCTGTGCTTCCTCCCACTATTTCCCAAACATGGTGTTGGAAGATCTGGGTCAAACTAGATGTAAAATGCACTTTTCCAAATTACACACCATGTAAACAAGTGGAACTCCCACTTTCATCAAGAGGAGTTATGTTCACCTAAGCAAAGCTGTAATTTGGTTCCTCCAATCCCCAATGCCTACTTCTTAAGCAGCATCTTTTAAGAGAAAAATACTGGTTTGGAACACTGAATGGGAAGCTCACAGTCAATACCTAACATATTTGAAAACATTGATTTCTCTCTAGTTCACAATCAGGAAGCTTATTTATATAAAAGTGTAAAACAAGTAATGGACAAATACAGGTCAAACAAAAACCAGAAAAAACAGTTTAAACCATACAGCACATCCCTAACCACTTGAAAATAACATAAAGTAGAACTGCCTGATGAATCACCACAAAATGTCCATCTAGGAGAATGGACTTTCTCCCTGTCTTCCCATGAAACTGACTTTTTACCTCTGAAAGTGCTTTAATGAATTCTACAAACTATTTGCTTGGCGGAAAGCTCTATAAATGAATCACCAACGATACAGAAAGAAGAAAAGACAATTGTAACATATGCAAAATATCAGAATGAACAGATTTGGTGTTGCTCAAGTAGAACATACAGAAATGGATGAGGATGGCTGGTGTCACAGCACTCTGGTGACATGGAGACTCTGGGAAGCTTTCCAAGCGCAGCCTGATGTCCCCAGTCTGTCCTAAAGGAGGCCAGAGCAGCCTTGGTGACACTGTGACACATTTCTGAGAGACATTACTTGAACAGTGAACAATTTGGGGTATTGCTTTTTACAATTAACACAGAAGGGAAGTAATAGTCTGACCAAAGAAATGCAGTGAATGGAAATTAAAAAAAGCCAAAAAACCAAGTGCTGTACTGACCAAAATATGTTGTTTTAAAGGAATTTGTTCTAGGATGAAGTTTCCAAGAAAGTGGAAAATATTCAAGAGGAAAAAGGCTTCTTTTTCATCGATGACCTTGAATGTCACTGCTGGTTACCCCTGGCAACAGCCAAAGAACAGCTGGGTTTCAGCAAGAGGAAAATGCAAGGGAGAGCAAGGACCAATGTTGCCAGTGAGTTTAATTACCCACTTTTATGTTTGTATTAGTAATTGGTTTCTGGGGTGTTGGGCTTTTTGAATGTTTAATCTGTGTGGCTGGTAATACCCTGTGCCACTGCTGGTCCTCATGGATGGGTGGCTGCTTTAAGAACAGCCACCCATCCATTCCAACATGTGTCACCTCTGGGAGGGGCTGCCAACCCCACTGTGCCATGATCTGCCTTCCCTCAGATGGCAGCATGTGCCTGTTGGCCAGCACGCTGGAGAACAGAGCAAGCATCTTGTATTTCAGGGAAACAGCCAGGAATGTGGATCAGGAAACCCAGGCAGGGACTGATACCTGGCTTTCCTTTCTTGCCCTCAAGAAAAAATCAAATTAATGATCCCATTTCCTGGCAAAGCCAGAAACTCTATTAATTTTCGTGATGAATCCTAACACAGCGATCACTGCCAAGGATTTATTCCCGTGTTTGATGTGCGGCGAAGCCAATGTAATTTGAAAATTATAACACTGAAAGGTATGTAGTGACATAGGATTGATTAAAAACGCAATTTAAATGAATCACATGCTTAGTCCCCTGGAAAGATTAGTTATGGCCAGTAAAAAAGAAAGAGATGAGACTGAAAACAACAGGGGCGTGGGTTGGAGCAACTGAGCCTCCCCGTGCTGGTTGGCACTGCTGTCCCAGCCTCAGTACCCCTGGGATGCCTTCAAATCCCTCTGCAGGTTTGGGTGAAGCCATTTGTCTAGGATATGAGCAGAATAACAGCTAGAGAAGGTGTTCAACCGATTTGTTAAGAAAATCTAACTCCTCCCATCACTAATTCCACACAGTTTACAAGCCCACAAACATCTTGGTGATCTGCAATCTTCAAATTAATCAGCTTTAAGGAAAGCTGGAATTGTTTGTCCTAAACAATTCAGTCATGTGATTAAAAGGAAACAGGTGTAAGATGCAAGAGTCAGGGAAGAGATTCTACTTTGGGCTTTTGTCTGAGCTGAAAAGCCAGCCATCTCATCTGGTGCACTCGTTCTCCTTTAGGAAACATTAATCTGCACAGATGGTGAAACCTGGTAATCTCTGCTACCAGCTGCAGAGTGGAATTTTTAATGAAATGGGAATTTGAAGGTTTTCACAGAAAGCACTAGAACCACTCCTATTATTTCCCGTGATGCCCAAATTACTCTGACTGTTATTTGACAAGTACTGAACTGTAAATATAACACAGCCCTGGCTTTGGGCACAGCCCAAACACTTTGCAATGGCCTGTTTTGTTTGCCAAAGCCAGATGTTGAAAGCTTTCCAAAGAGAAATAAGTCATCCACCCTCAGCACATCCACTGAGGACTTACAGACTGTTATTTGGACACTTCATTTTTACCTTTCTGTTCAATTTAAAATATTTTTATCATGTTTTTAAACTCAAATGAACCCAGAGATTAAACATAAAAAAGGATTTGTGAAGAAAGATACCACAGAGGAAACATAATCACTGTCAGTTTTGCATCCTTGAGATGCAGATTTTGGCTGAAGAACGTACTACAGCACTTAAGATTTTTGGAAAAAAACCCAAACCCAACCCAAACATGAAAAAAGAAACCTGATCTAGAAAGAGAATTATAAAGTAATTGTTTGGAGTCGCATTCCTGATCAATAGCAAGTCAACCTAGCACAAAGTATGTGAATTAACAGTTTGAAAATCATAACAGAGAGATAAATTTAACCTTGAAATTTAGGATAATAATGTGATTTCTTTATAAGCTTACGATCCCTTTGAGAATAGCAGTGATTTCTATTAGAGAAATCCTCTAGCACCCCATTTTATCCTATATTAGAACTCCAGTGCAATTAATCAGATTCACTGAGCAGGATTTTACACACACCTGCAGGACAGGTGCTATTCTTCACAATGAAAGCTGAGGAATTTGCCTTTCTGATGTATGTGTGGCTCATTGCAATGTCACCATTAAGCAAGTTTTGCTTCAGGGATTGCAGTGCTGTGACCTACTGTAGGAATATTTAATGTATTTGAGACAGAGGTTTGCATTTGTACTGGAAATCACTAAGTGTATGGATGGGAACAACCACAAATGTGAATTTAGTGTAAATTTAGAGGAGGTTCTGACTGAGCCATAATTCCAGTAAGAGACACATTCACAACTGTGAAAGCAGTAGGAAGTTCACTGCCAGAAGGATCAAACCCCACGATAAGCCCCAGGTAAGACAAACCTCTTTTCATTGCTGACCTGCAGCAGAATGAGAGGAGAAAACAGATAAAGGGAAAGAAATCGTATCATATACCCAGACATACTTTGCTATTTTTTTTTTAAGAATTGATATCTAGGCCCCATTTTTAAAGGCTTCTAAATGGTCAGGGCATGTCTGAAGTGCAGTAGAGTTCTAATTAGTTCCATGCTGAGGAAGGATAATGCAGAATACCTGCTTTGGGAGCAGAGATCTCACCATCACAGGTTGCAGGAAAACCACTGAGTTTTTGGGAATAAAAACTTCTCTTGTCTGTCTGTGCCTCAGACAGGGGTGACAGTCAATATTGTTCATTTGACTTCAGATGAAACTATTTCTGGTGTCACCCAGACCTGATTTGTTCCCAGCAGTCCAGACAGAAAAAAACAAGGACCAGGAGGTGCTTTGGAAATCAGACAAATTCAAGGCTAAATTCTGAAGTCTTTGCTATGTTGGTATGAATACAATCCCATGTTGATGTGACTATGGACTTTACCTCTGGGGACTTGGGACTTGTATTTTACCTGCATTTGCCTGGTGGTTAATGTGGCCAGAACCGAAAGTCCAGAGGTTCACAAAACAACCCAAGGGGAAGGTAAATACTTTTGAAAAGAACCAAGTAAATGATTTGTGTTATGTGTGTGCAGCCTCCACAGCAAAGGTGCCATCAAAGTGTTGGGTCAAATCAAATCAATCAGTTAAAGTGCTATAAAATATGAATGCAGAGGGACTAGATGAGATCTTGATGTGAATAATAAAATAGTCTATAAAGTACCTGAAATAAATCAATTTCCTTTCATGCAGCAAATACAAAATGCAGTATATTTCATATTAACTGTGGCTGAAGTGAAAATCTATTCAGATGAAGATACAATATTAGAAGTCTAATCTAGTGAAGGACAACACTGCCTTAAGTGATCATTTACTTCACAGAAGTCTAAGAGTGAGAGTTTTAAAACTAATTCTGTCCTCGAGATGCAAATAAACACTTGAAGTGATTTTGAAAGACACAGACATGTCCTGGCCTTAAGTTCTGTTGATGAAAATGGGGTTCAGAACATTTGTAAATCTTCATTAGATATGAAACTATGTTGAAAATATGGCCCCAGGAGTCTTGCAAAGTTTGATCTGAAAATGCTGTAATGGAAATGGCATTATGTTTCAGATAAAAAAAAGGCATAGCTTTCTTTCTCCTCAAATAGTCTTTACTGTGAGACTTATCCCTATAGTGCAGAAAATAACAGAAGGGATGTTTTTAGTTAAAATGAGCAACAAACATTTTGATGGAAAGTGTAATATGGGGGGAAAAAACCCATCAAGCCCCTTCCAATCCAAAACTCCCACTGAAAACATCTGGCTTTCCCGATTGCCCATCAGGAAAGGATTCTTTTAGTTACACAGGTCAAACTCATGCAGGAGAAGGGTAACAACTATGGCAAAAAAAAAAAAAAAGAAAAACAAAAAAGAGGGAACCTATTTTCAAAACCTTAGTTAACTGAAAATTATTTAAAAATTAGAAAAATAAACATCCTATTCTATTTCTTCTAATCTCTCTGTATTATTCTGAGTATTTCTGCAAGTATACAACAGATGACAAAAGCTACCTGAGTATGTTTGCTTCATCATTACAAGGGAACA
>JAOXXN010000230.1:6624505-6648052 GCA_026770055.1 Myrmophylax atrothorax
CACTTCCAATGAAATATTATTATGTCTGACTGAGCTTCACTGTTACACATTTATTAATGTTTGTAACAAGAACAATAACAAAAAAGCAAAGAATGAATCATCCTTCTGAGACCAGGAAATATGTTTTAACAGTGCTAAAATACAAAATTACATTTAATTTAAAGCACATGGTGTGAGAAGACTTGCACACCTTCACTATAACAGCAGGATCAGTGTGAGAGAGAAAAATCTTCAGTCTTTTCATATCAGTGGTTATAGCCCCAAGTACTGAATGAGTACAAACACAAGATATATGTTACCTCTATTTCTGCAAGACTTGAAATAAATATCCAGGTTTATAAATAGATCTAAGTGCAGGATGAAATAAATCCAAATGAGATACTATCTAAGCAATGCACAATGTCTATTAGAAGATAGAAAAGGGGCATTAAGAACAATATTAACTATTTAGTGGTTGGAGGCCAGTTGCTGCACCAATCTTTTCTTTGAAGTCTCATCACTAGGAACTGAAAACTGGAAACCAACTTATGGAAATAAACCTTTGGCTGAAGTGGTAAGGAAAGAGAAGTCCCAATACAGAGATCTAGACCCTGAACATATGTTTTTCCCTATTTATGGTCTGCTAACAGCAAAGTTTGCAAGTACTTCTGAAGTAATACTGAACATTGTTTTCCTGTTCTGAAGTCAATGGTGAGGGTGAGTAAACAAGCCACTTTACCCTGCTGCTTTCATTTCATGTTTATTTACTAACACCTCTGAGAACATACAATACTGTAGAAGCACTAGAAACAATTATTTAAGCAGCAATATTTTTTATTTTTTACTCATTAAAGTTTTTGATGTTTGCATCAGACTTTTGACTTTCTAAAGCCACTCTAAATCAAAAATCGTATTATTAAGCCCTCTAAAAATTTATCACAAGTCAGTTTACAGATGACATTGATGTCTTATTGCTATCCATTCCTCCTGGACCATTTCTAACAATTCATTTTTTATATTCCTGCAGTGCTGAAATATGGTTCACACCAGTATCTGTCCTTTCAGTAATCACCAAAGCAAAGCCTGGCAGTTGTCATATATTGCACTCTTGAGAAAAATGCTAGTAATACTCTGAATTGATTGAGCAGCATGGAATCAGAGCTAGCTGGCAGAGAAAGCATTTAACTGATTTCAATTCATAAATCTCTTTTCTCCTCTCCTGTTTTAGTTTAGAAGCTGCTAAATGTCCCCATTATCTTGTGATGCATAGAATGAACCAATTATTTATAAAGATATTAATTTAAATAATATGTGATTGCATTCATTAATGTTCCATGGGAAGAGGCAGATGTATGGATCTTGCTGAGTAGCTTCCAATTATGCACCCTGAGCTACAGAATGTCTGTAACAGTCCTTGGCCAGCAGACATCGATTTATTTATTTCCCCAGAGGTCAACATCAGGTACAATGTCCTTCCTTGTCTCAAAAATAAAGTGATTTTGAACAGAATTTTACCTCCTTTAGGCCACAATTTAAGTCCTTGAGTGTGACCTAAAATGATTATTAAGACACAGTGTCCCTGATGTGACAAGGTTTAATTAATTGGCAGGGATGCACTAAGTGTCTAAAGCAAAAACTATTGCTTAAAATGTTTTTAAGAGAAAAAAAGGAAGGTGTGGCCAAGACCTGTAGTTCAATCTTAAAGAATCTTGGAAATAGTTCTTGAAATTAAGCCCACAGAGCCCCAGGAGATCAAAGGCAAATGGGCTCCCTTAAGGAGGGGGCCAAAGGCAGAGCTCCTTCACTGGTGAATGCAGGGAGGAATCCCAGCAAAGGATGAGCTCAGGGGAAGGGAAGGGCTGGGATGGTTTGCTCAGCCACCACACTCAGCCAGCCAGGCTGGAAATCCCAGCTCTGGACTGAAACCCAGACTGCTCTGCCTAAATGGCACTGAACTCCACTGTCAGTGAAGTTCCTCTGCTCTGCTGCTGCTGATTGCTTTGGTGCTTCTGTGGCTCCAAAGGAAAGAGGCAGAGAAAGTAAAACAGTTCATTCTTTGGAAGAGAGTTAAGGAGTATGATTTGCAAATTAATAAGGGTTTGCATTGTTTATTAAAAAGGGCTGTTTATGTGAAAGGGGCTGCATGCTAAATTCACTAAAATGGATAATCAAGAGACAAAGCTGGGCCTGAGACAGAACTGAAACCTGGGGAGTTTCCTCAAAAGCAGCATTTCCTCTGGGGAATTTATCTGCATGTAAACTCATTAAGTATCTTGTGCTGAGATTCTGGATCTTGAAATCCAATTATCTCTATCAATGACACTCAGCCTTCAGGACCTGAAAAGCCACTTTCTCAGGAAATGGAGAATCACACACACAAAATAACCCAGCACAATTCAGGCTAACATCTGATGGTGCTTGAATTGGAAATTGTGTGACCTGATCCTGCCCTGCAAGCATTGGCCAACATGTAAAGCAATGTATTATTGATCACTGGAACTTTACTGCAAAAACTTGGATCAAAGTGGTATAAATATTTGGCAAATTGCACTGCCATCCCTTTTGCTCCTGAACAGAAGAATTTTCTTCTCAGCCTCACGCCAGAAGTTACTATTAAGTGACCTGATGTGTACCAGGCCACAGACTGTGCTTTCCTCCCCTTTAGGCTGTGGGTGGGCAAACAGTGATGTCCTTCCTACTCTCCTGTCAGACCATCCCTTCTTTAGGAACAAGACAAACACTATTTTATTTCCAAGTGGTCAAAAAAATTGTAGGAAAGTCTCAATCTGGTTTACTAAAAGGCTTCCATTACAGAAACTGAAATAAACTCTCTAAAGGAACAGGTTAGAAAGGTATGTGGTTAAGGTGAAAACTTTAGGCAGAAATTCTGTACTTCATTTCTTGGAACAGTTTGGGTCTGCCAAGGTGGAGAGTGAGAACTAAACAGGTAACTGGTTTACAGAAATTAAGCAGTGCCCAAAACACGAAGCCCAAGGGAAATGGATGGTAAGGAATGAAAGAGGTAAGAGGAAGTATTAAGTCAGTGATCACATCACCCAGGTATGTGTTATCTGAATTTCTCTACACTGGTCTTGGACTTTGTTCCTGTGGGTGAACCACTTCTGTTCCTTTAATTTCAAAACTGAACCACACAAAGCAGAAATGTTGTTTTCAAAACTCAGTAAATATTTTTCTAACTCAGATAAAACTGGTTTCTAATTTAATATTAAAAAACCTGTTAAAAATTTGAAGTTACTGTTCCAAGAACTGCATTGAAATTTCCTTCCTTCCAGCTCTCTCTTCCAGCTCGACTCTCCTCCCAGCACCCTTTCCAAAAGAGGTTTATAATTTTGACTGTGCATTGCTGTCTCCCTTGTTCACTGTGCATGTAAGCTAGCTTATTATAACTCTGATTTGAAACCACATCAAATCCCTTTTTTATTTATTCACCATTTTTCTTAGGATCAGTTCCATAAAATCCTTTCATGTACAGCATAATCACAGTTAAGTCTTGCCTAAGAAATGCCTCAGCTGCTGCAGCAGTGCTGAAAACCAAAGAGCTCCAGCCCATGTTAAACACACCTCTATTTTTAACATATAAAAAACATTACCAGAGAAGTGAACACAAATATACAACCTGCCAAATCAGATCCTCACTAAAGCCTTAACTATGAGCAAAGAATTTTTATTAAGGCATCAAAATTGCAATCTTTTTCTCTCAAAGGAGAATTTTGAATCAACTGTTTTAGCAACCTCCCTAAAACAAGGCACAGCCAGAACAAATCCTGTTCCTGTGAGATGGCAGAAGGCCATCACTGCAGGGTAATATTGGTAAGAACACCTCCTAACTGATGTAGCACCTCCCAGCTTGTCAGTGCCTCTGAAATTTTATCAATAATCAGACATTTGCTTCACTCTGAGCTGGTACAAAACCCCAGTTGAATTCTTAGAATTGCTAAAGACACTGAATATTCTGAATCTCCTGGGTTCGGCTCAGCAACAACTTCCATGTTCTCAACTTTCATGTTTTGTCACTCTGTCATTTATAAATAATGTGAAATATGTAAGCCTTTACAGAAATAGCAGAGTCAATAAAATTCTTTTTTTTTGGCCTCAAAATTAAAAACCTCAACACATTTCCGTTTAAAACCCAAAATGTACACGTTACCCTGAAATCTGGGCCAGAGCTGGAAGCACTCCTGTCCTTCAGTCATGGAAACAGCACCTTTTCATCACTCCTGTGATGAAGCTTAACATCAATTCTCATGTATTTGCACATGTGCCATCAGAACCTCCATGGCATGTACAGAGCACACTCCTAAAACCTCTGCTGTTTCCAGGAGGTATCTCATTTGTCATGACAACAAACCAAGGAAGATAAATCATTTTGGAATAACCTTTTGTTGGAGTCTCTGCCTGCTCTGATATTGTACCCACAGAGCCTTTTCATCCGCATTGTTCTGTGCTACAGGTTGGATAAGAGACAACTGCCTGCATGGAATAAGCAATAAAAACTTTAAAATACCCTTTCAAGCACCCCCATATACAGGAAACAACTCAAACACATTACAAACTAATGAGTATTCCCAAGACTGCCAACAGGTTCAAGATGTTTTATTTATAAAATAATTTCAGAATTGAAGTATGAACCCTTCAGCTGGATAAACAGAATTGATAAGTTAGTTATTTGAGGAGTGTCCTCAAAACACACTACATTGTTACTCTGATTCAAAGCTGACAGATCAAAGTAAATGCTTTAGAAATACGAAATAAAGCACATGTTTTTTAAGTCTGCTAACTTCTTTTCTGTTGGACACCAGAACATGAACACTTACCTTTCTCCCCCCTGTGTTCAGGCGAAGTGGAGTTAAGAAGGGATCGAAAATCATATGGCTGGTTTCAATATTGACAGGTGACTGTCTCTTCCCAACAGAGCAAAGATTCCAAGCTGAGTTCACCAAACCCCAAAAGGAGGGCACTGCAAAATAGAAGAAAGTGCAACTTTAAGGAAGGTTTGGAAAGACTGGAACAAAACATGCAAGGCAGATGGCCAGGTAATTAAACTCATCAGATTGTCTACACACACAATGAAACTGAAAACAGGCAAACTCAGCTAGAACTTGATATTTAAAACTTCATACACAGAGACCAAAACATTCTGCTTCATACAGTTTTGTATCAGGAAAGATGGCTGGGTTGGTTTTTATTCCTCTTTTGAAGGCACCTAGATATTATCCCATGTACAATAACAAATAGCTCCTTTGCTAGTATAGAATAGGTGGAAATTTCACAGGTGTGGATGTTGTTGCAGTTTATTGGCTTTATTTCCTCCTTTTACATGTTGTTAAAAGTTTTCACAGCCTCTAAACCTCCAAATATTCCTCTAATGTACAAACTGTGTGTGGCAAAGCCTACAAAGCCAGCCTGGGGAAGGCTGTGGCCCTGGGGCAGGAGCACAGGTGCTGAGCCTGGTGGGTGGAGCTGCAAACACGCCAGCAGCAGCTACAAAAACCTTAGTGGGGGTTGGAATCTGTTGTAGTCAGGGCTCTTCAGGGTGTAGTTGCTCCTGCTTTGCAGTTTTTGGCTGCTCTAGTGGGAGCCAAGTAGAGTTTGGGCTGGATTTGAACCTCACTTTTTCAGTAGACTTAACTCATTGGGAGGATATTCCTTGGAGGGGAGAAAGGGGGAAAATACCTTCTGAGTAGTGTGGCCTTAGGAAAATGGCTCATCTTGGTGAGTGTTTTATAGATCTCAGTTCTTCCTGCCCTCAAAGTTTGAGTGTATGTAGGTGTAAAACTTTGGTTGGGTTGTTTTAATAGCTTTGTGTAACTTTTCTATAAAAAGAGGTAAAATTTCTGGGGGATTCTTTGGCTGTTGCTTCCACAGCAGAACTTCAGTGTGGGTGTCTATGCAGGAGTGATGGAAAGTATTTTGCAGCTGTTGACTATCTGGCTACTCCAGGAGTTCATGTGCTACTGTCCATAGATGTTACTTCTATTACAAAATAATCTGAAAACTCAATTTTCGGCCGAAACTTTTTCTTTCTTTGTGCCACTCTGTGCAGCTCCAGGTGCTTCACATGCAGGTGGCTCTCCCTTAGTCAACGCTGACATGGTGCAGCCAGCAGAGCTTAAAGTTTCCCTACATACAAATTTGAAGAGCCTGTGTGCTACTAAACCCTTAAATTCACTGGTGACATAACTTTTCTTTACACCTGAAACAGCCACTCAAGTGCTCAACTCCTCTCAGTATGTACTGCATGAAACCTCCAAGGAGGGGTAGTAGTGTAACACTTTACACCTCTGAAGCAATGAGCAAGGAAGAGCACCCAAAAATGGTCAGAATTATGTCAGTAATCTTTCATTTGAATAATAAACCCTATGTAAAATCACCCCAAAGAAGGTCAGTGGAAGGCCTTTAAAATGAATGAAGCTTTCTGTAGCAGAAAAATGAATTGGCCTTAAACATTTACTTGCTCCTCTTTACCCTCCCAATCAATTCCCACTTCCATTGCAAGACTATTGAAGTTCACAGAGTATACAGAGTGATAGGGCTAATGCTTTGAAATGAATAAAATAAATGCAAAGCAATTAAAAATAAACCAGCACACACTTAATTATTTGTGCTGTTTTTTTTAAGAGAAATACCACAGGACCTCACTTGTGCTTTTGTCAGAGAGAAAATCCCTCTTTACACAGAGACCTAAAATAAAAGTTTAGGTTAATTGAGATAGCCTGGCTTCCCTTGATAAATTCCCTTGTGGTGTTATCTGTGTTGTTATTTAGAAAAATGAATTAATGATGAAACTGCAGATCTGTAGGATCTAGAGGGAAAACATTAAAAGGGAATTGTTGCTTCAATGGTTTCAGGTATTACTAAAAAAAAAAAACATTCTGGTCAGAAATGCTGTTGGTACTGGTAAAAACCAAGTCTTTAGCAAGCTTTTAAAAAATAAATAAACAAAGTAGACATGGTAAGTGCAATAAAATGGCAAACCAAACAGGCCAGTCCATTATCTTCAAGCTGAAAGTAGTTAAACAATTTATGATGTAACTGGGGTTGACCCAGAAAGGCTGCACTGGAAACACCTGCTAGGAGGGGATGTTTTATAATGTTATTTCTGGTTCTGACAGGGAACTGGCACTCTGTGCTGTGCCTGTCACACCAGCCTGTCCCCAGCAACTCAAGGACATGGAGCTCCACTGCTGTGCTGTTGCCCTGCAAAGGTCAAGGTTGTCACCACACATGTAAGTCTGTGCTGCAATCTTTGATTCCTTTCTAAATACCCTGGAACTTGTGCTTCCCAACCTCTCCAGTATGTGCTTCTTGCTGGTTTTTGTTTGGGTGCACAAAAAGAAAGGGCAGCAATGGTGAACTTCCCCAGTGATGAGAACGACTTTGCTTGTGCTTCAACCCAAGGTTAATTAAGGATGACTGACCTAAGACTGCACACCTAAGTTAACTAGTGGATGGGGATATTAAGCAATATTAACGTCTGATTACATTTAATTACTGTAATTAGTGCTGCTGCTTAGATGCTCAAAGTAATCTAAAAGTATTCAGAACTGTAATAGAAAAATCTAAGGAGGTTCATGTAGGAAACCAGGGCTTAAAGTAAACACAAGTACTGAATTAACTCTTTGGTCTAAAGAAATTATTGCATGAACCTAGGAAAACAAAAATATTCCTTGTTTTTCATTCCATCCTAGCTAGCAGACAAGATTCTCCTAGGGATTAAATGATTAATGAAACAGTATCACCTTCCCTACAATTAAGCTTTATTTTCATAAAAATCTAGTCAAGTATGGGGTATACTATTTCTTTGTGTGGACCTGTGAAGCATCTTAGCAGCAGCCTCTGGCTCCTGTGCTGTGCAGGAGCTGCTCTAGTTTGCATGCAGCCCACAGAGCAGCTGCAAACCTCAATTTAACAGGGAGCTCCAGCTGCTGGTTCTTGTACCAGGAGTCCACACACAGTGATTGTGGCATCTCTGCCTTCCTCTATCAATCCCCCTGAACTTGCACTGCCTGAGAGCTGAGCTTTGACAAACATATTGCATAGACATAAGGTGATGAGTTTCGGTCTGATCAATGCCTTCAACCTCCTCACAGCAGAAAAGGGAAATCAAAGTTGATTTCCTCTGTCTGTTGGTGCACTATGGACAACACACTTTTGAGTGTGTTATATGGTGAGAGGCATTAACTTCTATTTTATACCCATGCAGAAATCTCTGACGTCTTTATTCAGTCTGTATCTTATTGCAGCTGCTCTTTTTTTCAATTTACTGGGAACAATTTATATTGAGATATATGGAGATGCTCTAGTATCAGCATGACACAATAGAATGAGGGATTCTGATGGCTTTTACCAAACCTATGCATAACAACAGTGAAATAATAGCAGCTAGGACAATAAAGCAAGGATTGAATGCTATTCTCCTGGTGATGAGTACCAAGGATTTGCCTAAATAAATATGAGCCTCTCCTCTCCAGGGCAAAAGCAATGAATGTCCCATAAGGGTGCCCTTCTGCAGGTACAGCAAACTTGCAGATAAGCATAATGGTATTGCCTGCAGTGTGTGTTGATGGGAACAGCTGAATCCGTGCTGGGAGAGGAGGCAGCAGCTCTCCCAGGATGGGGACACAGGTGTGTGCTGTGTAGGACATCTTAATTGCTCCATCTTGGAAAAAAACGATGCTGGACTCAAAGACTGAGGTTGTGAAAGGGTTGTGGATGGGTAACCAGTGTTAACTGAGCCAGTCTGAGCAAGGCAAGGACTCTGCTTTAGGAGAAACTACATGGAAGCAACACTTTTTTGGTGTCATAAAATGTGTAGATGTGGTGCTGAGGGACATGGTTTAGTGGTGGCTGTGGAGTCTGGGTTAATAGTTGGACTTTATGATCTTGGAGGTCTTTTCCAGCCTTACTGATTCTATGTTTGTATCATAAGTATCAGACTACACTGAATTCAGTATCTCTTTAGGAATGAAAAGCCTTATGAAGTTGATTTTTGTGTAACCCAATGAAGAACTAGATAAGAATAAAGAAGCTTGTGTAAAAAGAACATCTGATGGTAAAAGGGACACTGGAATTTTAAGTTTTAAGGTGTTGTGGGTTGTTCTGAGCCTTTGTTTAAATAGGGCCAAGAAGGCAACAAGCCTCAGCAGGGAAATAAAGGGGGTGGCCAAAAGTGAGGTAACATCCTTCAAAAATGCTGTTCAAGTAAGAGAAATGGAAAAGATGATAAATTCTGACAAGCTAAATATAGAACTAAAATAAGACCTGTGAAAAGAAGGTATTGAAGAACAATTTTCTGAAGGTTTAAAAGCCACTTATAACTTTTTTTTTAAGAGTATGAGAAACAAAGATCGTGACTGAGTCTGTAGGACCAGCTGGTGGCCAGGTTATAAGAGGAGCACAGGAAAGATTAAGTGGCAGCAAAGTTGTATCAGACCTTTCCTTGTATCTTACAAAGGTGCCAAGGGACATTCCCACACAGGAGCTTCTTTATGGGGATTGAATCTGAGAAACTGTCTCAAACTCAAGCATCAGGAAAATGACTTTCAATATAAATTGGTAAATTGACCAAATTCATGAGGGTCATTCAGAATAGCACAGTGACTTCTGTTGCTGAGTCCTCACTTACAATCTGCATCAGTCTTGGAGAGACAAAGACTAACAAATGGGATCCAATTTTTGATGGAGTTGATTTTTCAGATTTTTCCCAAGGTATCTGCTGCTGGTCAGTGTCAATAACACGAGATGGAGTCTAGTCAAGACAGTAAAGCTATTTCTGTGTTGTCCTGCAGTAAGACTGTGAATTCCTCTTTGAAGTTTGCTCAACTTTCAAGAGCACAGATTTTCTGAAGTTCAGTTACTCCAGAGTTCATGAGTTTAAATGAAAGGTGTCAGTTTATTGAGGCAGATCTCTGTTGATGTTTTGAAGCTTTGGCATTGGCCCTGGCAACAGCATAAAACACAATCAGATTGTATTTGTGAAGCGATTATTCTCGCCCTGTGTAATTACTGGTCCCTCAGATAAAATCTCAAGCTACTTTATTGAAGCTGGGAATTGAAACCACAGAGAGAATCAGCTATCTATGTACATCAATAAAGCAGTCCATTAATTATTTCCACCTACTCAGCTTGAAGAAAATTACCATACTAATGCCTCTGGATAACCACATGACCTGCTCTGCTTCTACATAAAAGCCAAACGTGAAGTCATAAAGGCTTGGAGAGATAAATCAGGGACACCAAAGAAATGGGAGAGGATAGAATGGCATTTCATCTCAGTAATTGGTCACAGAAACCTCCAGACTGCAGTAATATTAGACAGTATCACAACGGTTTCAAATTTGAGAACTGAAAGTATTCTGATTTCTTTTTAAGAAGCAAAGAGTTGATAGCTGAAATAGATCCTCAAGAGGAAGACAGCATCACCATTACTCAAGAGATAGTAAGAAAATATTAAAAATTCTCATCAATAAATCTTGAAACATATTAAGAAAATAAAATTGTGAAGAACTCTTAACTGCATCATACTATATACTGCTAATTCCACATCCCTAATTCCATAATGGTCTGTTCAAATGTCATCTTCCCTCTCTATGAAGGATTCTCAATGACAAGAAAAGTTTAACAACTGCACTGGTAAATGAGAGAACACAAAACTGGCAGGGGGAAATTAGGATTTAAGATTCTGGAAAGATTGTTTCTTCTAAGAAGTGGTAATTTTCTGCTATGCCTTGAAGAGAGACATCCTGCAATGCCCTCTTCAATTTACCTTTTAAATTATAGCAGTTGTTTCTGCCTAATTAAACATTTTCTTAAATTGAGAGTATTACCTGGGAAAAAATATTTAGCAATCACGATTAGTGACCTCTAGCCTTGCAAAGCTTCTGCTTGTTTTTATCTCCACATTTGGGATACCAGTGCAGAACACAGTTCCACTTCTTTCATTACAGTGATTAAACCAGATTAATTCACTTCTCTAAATTATGTTAATTTTGGGGTAAAGAGCAGTTATACAGCAGTATGTAATTACATTGTTCTTTGCCACACTGTGGTGAGTTAACATACTAAAACTATACAAGCAAATGCCACTTTAGTTCTTCTGGAAAACAGAGGCCAGCTGCTCCTAAAGGTGCTTCCAGATGCTTTTCTTACTGTCTCTTCTCTTTGTGTTACTTGTGTGGCAGGAGTAGCAAAGTGCACCCACAGGCAGAGGTGTATCCAGGTCCAAAACTAAGCAAGGTCAGTAACAACCTTCTAGGGCCATGGCTACTACTAATCTGAAAATATGATGTGCTTCTCTCTCATTCCAGTAAAAAAGATGTTGGAGAAGTCTTGGGGAAAATGGTCTTTCCATGTAATGTGAGTGAAGTTCCTGCTGCTGAAAGGTTTAGCATAACTATGCAGGAAATGGAAATGAAAACAGATTAAAGGACAGTTTGGTTTAGAGGCTAAAAAGAAAGTGGGATGTTTAGTGGAGTTGGCACAAATTGCTCATTAAAGTGTCAGTCTTGAGTAGAGGAAATCCTTCTTGGCAAAAGAGCTAAAAATGAAAGAGGGGAGGAGAGGAGAGGAAGGGAACACCCTCTCCCTCTTTTCTCAGCACAAGGCACTGGGGGTACCCAGGGGCTGGATCTGTGCCTGTCCCTGCCTTTGTGGGCACTGGGCTCCCTTCCTGTGCCTGCCAGTGCCTGGATGTGTGATGAGTAAGGAGCTGCACAATTCCTTGCCACTCAGCTGGCACTTCTGGTCAGGGTTGGTCAGTCCCTGAGTCATCAGTCCCTGCCAGGGCTCAACAGATTCCCCCCTGGAAGCAGGTGAAGAACAAGTTGGCAGTCACAACTGAGCACATTTGCCTGACACTCACTGTAATTTGGGGGGTGGAAAAGAGGGAGAGTTCGGCCTGGATTTAAGTGTAGACTGAAAGGAAAAAAGATGAAATGCAAAAAAAGCTGTGATTGTCATTCTGGACTTTAAATAGGGCTTTGGATTGAAATGCAGAAAACCCAGATTTTGAGCTATCCTTCGATCTCTAATCTTTTCTCTTCATGTTTCTTCATCTTTGGCTCTTCTGCTTGTGCTGTAAAACTGGGCTCTANNNCTGCTGCTGTTACAGTGAATGACTGTTCTGAGGCAGGGTGAGTTGGATGTGAGATTTTAAAGATCCAGAAGAAAGGTGAAGAATGCTTCCCCTAGATGAAATTGGAACAGAGGAGAAAGTTCTTCAGAGAAAAGTAATTTGGAACTCATTGTTTTAAGGAAAGGAGAAAGACTGCTTATCCAGCAGATACCTTGAGCTCTGTTCTGTAGATTCAGCTTTATTTTAATGTCTTTGGGATACTATCGATTCTTCTGCTGAAAAATATAAATGAAAGGAGGAACATAAAAAATAACAAAAGACAGCACATTTATTCTATCAAAAGTGCTTTTTTCTGGGTATCCCAGTGCTTCACAGCATCCTGTTACTAAAACAAACATGTCTCTCAGGTAACAAGCTGGAATTTAACTATGGCCAAATCTTGTGTATGTCTGAATTTGTTAGTGCTTCCTCTGTTAGGATGAATTTAATGAGCATCCCAGTTGGAAATGACAGGACATTAAGGGATTCAGTTTGGAGGGTGAGGTGTAAGGAGCACCCAGCAGGGGTTAACCAGTCCCATTCTCCAAAACGTTTGTGTGTGAGGGCAGCCTCTTGAGAATTCCTTGTAGCTCTGCACTGTCTTGGTTTGCCACAAGACTCTTACAGGTAATGACAGCCAGGAATGCAGAAATGCTCTGACTCTGCTGACTTGCAAAGACAAGTGAGGAGCAAGCACAGAGTTCACCAGTGAGTGCTGCAGTTTGTATCTGTAATGGCAGTTCAAGACAGAACAGTGATGTGCTGTGCTCTGGGGTTTTCTGGAGTAATCACGTTTCTCTGACCCCATCCCACAGGGCTCTGCCTCTGCTGGGGATGCTGTTTCCACAGTGAGATTACTAAAACTCCATAACTTTGATTATTCTTGGAAAGGACAGAAGTCCTGAGGACAAGTGACTCAATGCACTCACTCGCAGGCTGGAAAAAGTGTTGTCTGGGCAATACTGATCTCTTCGAAGTGCAACACGGGGCTGCCAAGCCACAGCTCTAAACAGAGGCATTACTACAAAGTATTTTGGAATGGGAAGAAACTTTGGCCTCTCCTCAAGTGCTACATCAAACTGTTCAGCTAATTGCTGTCCAGTGATTGATCTCTCACTGAATGGTCTACTGGTTTTCCTCTGTGTGGTGAGGATTCTGAAGGCCTGATATTTGTTAGGGAAGAGTCTGGTCAAGCTGACAACCTGTTGTGCAGGCAGCCTCTGCAGATGGGCTGCTGCTGGGCACAGGCTGCTCAGAGAGGATTACCTGAACACAGCTCAAGGAGACTCAGTTGGAGCCAGAGTGCCAGGACAGTGTGCTCTGGGTGGTGGTGGAGGCCCAGGGAGCTGCCTCCTCTGAGCTGCAGGGTGACACCATCATGCTCTGGTGGGACCCCGATGTGCTGCTGCTCCTGATCTGACGGTGCCTGATCTCCCTGTTCACACACACGAGTACAGACACAAAGAGCCACTGCCCCAAATTGCTGTGGAAGCCTCTGAGAGTGCTGGCAAACACACAACTCCATCCAGCAACTGAATCCCCAGATCAAATCTGCTCGGAATGCCTCAGCAGGAATTGATGCAGGGATCAGGCATGGAGTGGTTGCTCCCTCTTAATGGAAGGCAGGCTTTGGGAATGTGCTGCTGTGCTGTCAGCAGTGCAGGAAAATGAAGTGCCACAGCCTCAGTGCAGAAAGCCAACAGGAGTGACTGAGCTGTGGATGTCAGGTGTGTGCTCAAGGTTAGATCAAACAGCCTCTGCAAGCAGAACCCTCTATTATTTCCAACCAGCAACTCTGCAAACTGTGACTGAAAAGCTGTTTAGCACAGCAGTGATCTCTGCAGAGCCCCTCCATAGCTGTTTTCCTAAGCTGGGGGTGTGTGCCTGGCTCTGTGTCAGTCACAAAGCACCAGAACATGCTGCCCCTCTGCCCAGTGCTGGCAGCTGGCATGAAGGTTGTAGGGCAAGTAACCATGTGACATTTTCTTTCTGTGGCTTGTAGTGACTTATCTCAGCCTGTGAACGATGGCAGTAGCCAGCACACTATTTAAGGGAGAAACACAGCAGTGCATGAGCATCTTCTGAGCTGCTCCCTGTAAAGAGCATCCCAGCAGCACCCTGAAAACTGCAGCAATGCAGAGGGACACCAGCCAGGGCTGCAGTGCACAGGATGCACAATGCTAAAATCTCGGAGGCACAAAGACCATAATCCACTTCCCAGTGTGTCACAGAGAGAACAGAAGGCCCAGAGTTCTAGAACACTCAGCCTATTTCTCTCTGCCAGAGATTGTAACAGCTCAGAAGGAATGAGCATCAATTGCTTCCAAGGGAGATGTGTAAAAGATAATATATGTTGCCTTTTTGGCAGCAGAGATTCACTGAAGATAGTGCCTTGGAGGCTTTATTACTTGTGACCTTCACACAACCGAATACATCTTATTTTCTGAATAATTTCAGCCTGTGGATACAGCACTTGATGGTCTTTCCAGCAGCAGAAGATTAAAATCACACCTGCCTTGTGAAAAGAGGTTTAGGAAGAAAATTGTTAAATGGTTACATCCAGATTGATTGGAAAATTTATGACTGTTCATATGGAAAAGACTGCTAAGATGACTAGAAGTACCTTCTTATGGACCCAAGCTCCTAAATCAACTCTGAAATTTATTATGAATATGATTATCAAATACACCAGTTAATAAAAAAAACTGCCTAGAGGCAAAATCTGTAGCTTCATGATCACTGAAAATAAAAGTTTCAGTTGACCTCTGTGTCACAGGCTAATATTTTTAGAAATCAAAATATAAGCAGAGTAATCCTGGAAATAGGACTAATCAAACTAGTTAATGGTAGTTCCTTTGGCTTTGAAACTACAATCCTGGAAATAGGACTAATCAAACTAGTTAATGGTAGTTCCTTTGGCTTTGGAACTACAATCCTGGAAATAGGACTAATCAAACTAGTTAATGGTAGTTCCTTTGGCTTTGGAACTACCAGCTCTAAACTATTCCTACATCATTTTTTTAAAGAAAAAAATTCTTCCAAATTCACACTTGATTTTTGAGTTTTAATTTGAATTAATTGAACAAACCTACTGAAGTAGGTTTATTAAGTGCAGAGAAACTGCACCTGCAGAAGGTTGTGTCATATACTGGCCAGTCTCTTCCATCAGTGCAACAGTTTGGCTTTAACATGAGCAAAAAAAAAAAAAAGAGCTGCTTTTCAGTGTGAGCTGATGTGATTCCAGTTGTGCTCTCAGTGAGGAGGAGGAGGACACAGACTGGTACTCATGGCCATAACACTGATTTTTCTGTAAGAGCCTCTGTGTTTCAGGCACATGGCAATGTGCTTTAGTGCTATTTATACACTCCTAGTAGAAGTAACATCCAGAAGGTTTAGTTAGTCCAGATTAGCTGTATTTTGGTGCTCTCAGTTCTGTTTGAGCTTCTATCACAAAGCTACCAAAGTCAAATCAGTAACCACATATCCCACTGAAATTGCCATGCACAAATTCACTACAGATGTTTGCTATCAACAAGTTTTTTCAATGTGACCTGACCAAACAAAGGAAAGGAAACATCAATCATGCAATAAAAATTGTATTTCTTTCTGGTTTATTTAGCCAAGTTTCAGGACTGTCTCAGGCAGACAGGAAATGGAACGAATTTTTTGAGACTTGTGGGAACAAGAGAAATTTTTCTTATAAGAAAAGCTTTCCACCTTGATCTCTCACAGCAATACATACAATGACTTTTTTTTGCTCTGAGCTGTAAGAAAGATACTTTATGAAGTTCCTACCCTGCTTTTCAAAGAGCTGGGGAAATTTTGCTGAACTGGAGTGGGACACATGGAAATAAAATCCCTTTTGGCTTGCATTCATCCTAGAGGAGCAGCAGTGGTTTTGTGCTGCCAAAGGAAACCAGCAGAGCAATAGGACAATTCCTGGAGCACTCATAACCAGCCTTCTACCCAATGTAGGAGGAGGATTCATTTAGTTTCTGTAGCATTAACTGTGGCCAACTTAATAGGAAAATGGTTTCTATACATCATTTCTTTGGACTTGGCCCAGTGATTTGCTCCTCAGTGTTATGATGTGCAGTAATACTTTGTGCTGTATTTGTGTGTGATTTATTTCAGAACATTCCCAATGCCTGGTGCTCTTTTTACTTCACTGATTTGCTGTGATTGTGACTTTACTAATAATCAGCCTCTTGAAACCTTAGTGTGATGATTTCAGTAGCAGCACATCTTAAGTTTGAAAATCTTAACAGCTTGAAAAGGAAACAAAATTTTAGTGCTTGAAGTGAAGTGCTTCCCTGAATCACAGATAATTCTGAATGCACATCACTTGCCAAAAGAGACTAAATAAACTATCCACATCTAATTTCAAATTTATACTTCAGGTCTCTTACAATCCCAGAAATTCTCCCTTCAACTTCTACTTTTTGGCATGTTTCATGCACATTCTGGTTTTGCTCTGTAGCATATAAAATCAGAGTGGACACAGCCTTTTAAACAGAGAGGGTATTTGCAGGTTGCTGAGGAATAATCTCTATTTTTTGCTCACACAATTGAGTTTTCCCATTTCCAGTTTCTCTTCCTCCAAAAAGTACACTCCAATTTGCAGGAAGAAAACCCCTCTATAAAACTGTAACCTCTGGGAAATTTCTTCTCTGATACCATCTGAAGCTGCCTCTGCTGGTGGAAGGATTTTGTGATGCATTTTAAATCAAAAGTTCTTATGAAATGCTGTGTGGATACAGCAGTTCAGATGGACTGAGTAATGTACCAATCCTCAGCACTCCTCACAGACCTGCCTGGGCATCTCCAAAGATGCCAGGGATTTGGAAGTCTCCAGCTGTAGAAATGTCTTTGAAAAAGTAGGAAGCACAGTTTTTGCAGGCTAGTGAGGCTTCTTTAAGATCTCTTTTCCCTGAGGGTAACACTTTTTGTAACTCCTTAAAAGCCTGAAAACACTCTGTAACTCATTAAGCAGATGAACCTCATTTTCTACACTCAAAACAAACATAAGCACTTCCAAGGCAGCAGTGGCTCTCCATGGGCTGAAGCTGCATTAAGCTCCCAGTCAAAGCAGTTGGTAACAGAATGAAAACCCCAGAACACTGTGATGACTCAATCTTCCTCCTGGGAATTACTCCTGATGTGTTAGAGGTGGCTATTTCCCACATGCATGACCTTTCTACTTCTTTTAACCACTCAGGAGTTGCACTTCCTGGTAAAATCATGGCTGGTCTCTCTGTAAGAAGGTGCTTCTCCTCTAATCTTTTGCTGGAAATTTCCTTCACGCTCATGGAAAACCACCTGATTGTTAAATCTTAGTGCTTAAGATCCATGAAAACTTACTTGGGTACTGCAAAGCAAATGGACACCCATCTGTGAGATGGTCACCTACTGAGGACACCCAGACTTAGGAGCACACTCCTATCTTAGGAGAAGGTAATTGTCATTCCAGGCATGAACTCCCACCAGATCCCTGTCACACTGTGCTTTTAACTAACACATCACATTTAGGGTGGTTACTGCAACTTGTTAGCAGGTACATCCAGAAACACCTTAATTTGAGATACACAGGGTATCCTCATTTAGTTTATTTTTAAATTGAGTATTCTATCTTTAATTTCTTTTTGTAGTCTGAAGTGCATGAAAATTTGATTATAACAAGCCATCTATTAGCTAAGTTTTGGTGCATTGCCTTGATGTCAGGTGAGTGCAGAGAGCTTGTCTTCCTCTGTCTGCTCTCATATCTACTCATTTCTTCCCTAACTCAGCTGTGTGGAGCAGGATCCAACAGGATGCTCCATGGCTTGCATTTAATAACACACCAAAAAGGGGAAAAACCCCTCAAGATGGAAGCATGGAAGCTCATAAATACATTTTACTTCTCCATTGCACACACATCTCCTTACATTTTGTCATGAATGAGGTTTAATTAAGTTGAAACTCCTGCATTTGTCAAAAGAGTTTTTAAATTCTTCCTTCTTTTTTCTAGTTCTTGTTATCCCTTGTACATTAGCATTTCTAAATTGTATAGAAATCCTATTAAATTTTGCATGAAGAAACAAATTCGAGAAATCCTGCCATTGGTAATGATTGTTCTGGCCACTGACTGCACAGGAGCAGGTGGCATAGGGCACAAAAAGGAGGTTTAAAAAAATTAAGTAAGCTTCTTTTCACTCCTTAAACAAAATGATACCCCTGTTTTGGACTCAGACTCAACATTAAACAAGGTGTAACTTCAAGGCAGCTTCCCTGAATTTTTGCCTTAAGATAAAAGCACCTTAGAGCCAAATACCTGCCACAGATTTTAAGAAAGCAAACAAGGCAAAGCTTCACAAGCATACTAATAATGATCAATTTTTCCATTTCCTTTGGCTTTTCTGGAAGGAAAAACATTTGCCATTTCTAGTTCTTCTAATTCTAATCCCTGAATCTGGGTGCCTGAATTTGGGCAACTGCATGCACTAGGCAGGCCTGTATAAATGCTTGCTTTATTAGCAGGATCTCATCCCCTCTCACAGGCTGAAGAATCCATCATTTTCATCTTCCCATTATTCACTGTACACATTCTGTGAGTTAGAATTAACACCAACAGTGGCTTCCAGCTCGTCCTTTAACACTGACATGCAAACCTGTCAGTTCTTCACATTAAGATACATTTACTCTTTTCAAAACACCTTCAAGCTGACTACTAATGCCACAGTCCTTGACTTCATAGGCAGTATAAACTTTTAAATGGTAATTGAGTCATCTTTTGATGAGCTGAAAGGGAGAGCAAAGTATGATGTTGCCAACAGCATGCTGTTTGCTCAGCAGTAAAGTTTATGGAGTACTGCTTTATTCAGACAAATTATTAGGCTCAGTACAGGTGGTTGCTGGCTGACACACAGCCATGATGTACAGAAAATCCATACCCATTACCTGGCAGCACCTCCCAGCCTTGGGATGTGGGAATTTACAGCTGCCTTTGGAGCTGTGGCACTGCCCTGTGCAGGGCATAAAACTCCCAAACAGAAAAGGTTGGCAGGAGGATCTAGTCCTCTCTTCAGGTTTGGTTGTTGTTGTTTGGTTGGTTTTTTTTTAATAACTACTAAAACTTGTGACTCATTGTGTGGTTTTTTTGGCAATTGCTATTAGCACTACAGATGGGGAAAGGAGACATGTCCCCTCCCTTCAAGCACCATGTTCTCTTTTGCTACACCGAATTTCATGAGCTGCTTGTTCTGTTGGTTTTAAACTGAATCTGGATTATGCAGGAGTCAATAGTGCTGTGTTTGCTGCCAGGTTTTTATCTCTCTGACAAACAGAGGCACTGCTGAGAAACATCCCAGTGAGGTCCATTCATAACTAAGTCTTCTGTTTCCATTCTGCAATAGTACTTGCACCAGCACTTCCACATCATATATTGTCTGCTGATTTTCTGGCTCAGTTTTTTATTTTGAGTGTCACCAAAACCGCCTGAATCTCAGCAACTGATTTAGAAAGTGGTTCTCCTTCCCCTGTTAAATGGCTGAAAGCCTGAGTGCCTCTTCGTTAGTTTAAACCACATTTTGTGTAGACACTGTACTTTTTCCTTTAGATGACCTTTGTTTCTTAGATTTTAAAAAGAAGACAAAAGGATAAAGTAGCATTTCAACTCTATCAGCAGATTCAAACTATTACTTTCCATGTGGATGAAACTTATTTTATGTTCCTTTAAGAGAGAACCTTTTTCCACCTGCAAGGCATTTTCACAGTGCTGAACCTCTGAAAATCTGCCACCCTTATACAGGTTCTGATAATGATACTGGGCCAGGAAATACCTGTTGTCAACTTAGCATTCTATTTTCTGCCATTAAAACCGCTATCAAAAACCTGATAAAGGAGAAATATTAACTGTAAGGAAAAGGTTCCAAATGGGCGAGGCTCTGTTTAAATTAATGGAGCTCTGTTTAAATTAAATGAGGGTTTGATTATGCACTATTTTCTGTTTTTAAGATATATCCAACTTAGCCTTAACCTCTAATATCTTTGATGAATTGCTAAATCCTCACATGGCACCCCTTGCTGAACATACAGCATAAATAGCATTCCTCCTTATGCAGTTCTCGACTGACCCAGTTTCTCTGTTCTTCTGAGAAACTCTGGTGCTGTCTCTTGCTTTTCTGTAGCTTTTATGTATTGTGCTGCTTTCTATAATGCTCCCTTGTCCTCAAGAGACTCGGTGCCAAGTACAGTGCCACAGCTCCAGCAGAATGACACCATCCCAACTCAGCCTCCCCTGGTTTCACCTCAGGAATCAAGGAACTGAATGGTTGTGACACCTTTGATTTCCTTGGATTTCACATATCCCAGCTGACAGGAATAATGGCAAAAAGTCAAAGGCAGAATCCATACAGGTAGAATCCAGTCCAGTGTGACTTGCACATGCCTTATGTCCCCCCAAATATGTTTCTGAATGATCTATAATTCTAAATCAACAAGATTTCCCTCAAACTCGTGCTATGGACTCCTGAAAGTCTCCTGCCCTTGGCTGTACACAAATCCAGTACTTCTCTGACATCTTCATGTCTTTTCTTGTGTTAAGATTACAAAGAAATATATAAAAAACCCCATGCTCTTCTACATTTTCTCTGGATTGTCATTTGGCTTGTTGTGCTTCCTCTGACAGCTTGTAATGCTGCCAGAACCTGCATTTTAAAGCACTTTTCAAATCTCATTTTGGATGCCACGGTCTGGCCTCAGTTCACCCAGCTGAAACCTGGCCAGGGGTTTGCAGGAGCAGCAGGGATTTCTTTCAGAAGAGTTAAGGGTGGAATAAGCAGCATCTCTCCCCCTGCAGCAGTTCTGGAAGGTTGGGCTTTGCTCTTCTGAAGTCTCCTGGATGAGGCTGGTCACAGGTAGCACTGAATGGGACAAAATGCCAAAGCACCATTTTCTCAGCTTCTGCTGAGGAAGGCACATCATCTTCTGAGAATCCAATCCCTCAGTGGCAGAAAGGGAAATCCTTTGTAAACCTTCACTGCCCCTTCTCTCTTCCCAGAGGGACAGAGAGCACAGGGAGTACTCCCAGCAGGGAATGGCACAGGCAGGGCTGTTCATGGGCACTGAGGGTGAGCTCTGTGCTATGCCTAGAAAAGCACAGACCACAGCAGAAATGTTCTTCAGAACCAAAGCAGAAATTAATTTAGCATTTTAAGACTAAGAGAGATCCTGCTGTGGCAATCTAAGTATTAAAAAAATCAGGGTTTGAAAACACATGGATGCACCATTTACAGGTACTGCTCAGCAACTTGTCTGGTCCTAAAGACATCATCCAGAAAGGGATAAGAAATTTAACTTGTTCTACCATTGTGCACTAATTAAACTGTTTAGTGCAGAGATCAGCATAAATAAGGAATTAGCAAACAATGATGGGAGCAGAGGATGATTTGTAATATCAGCACATTGATGCACTGGGCACAGATACTGTAATTTGACTGGCAGTGCTTTATTAAGTTTTGGCAGCATTTAAGCAGACTGGGAGTGCTGCTATGAAGCTCAAGCACATTAATCCCAGCTCCAGCTCTCGTTAATACTGATGAGTGAAGGCAGTTAATTGAATTATGTATGAAGTACTGCTGATTAAATATTTCACTCCTTGCTATAGAATTAACTCTGCTTTATTAACAGCCACTGTTGTCTCCAATAGTGAATGTCAGAGGGACCTTTTCTCAGCCATCCCCTTTCACTTTTTCTAACCATCTGCTCAGGTTGGTTACGTATCTACCCCTTTATTCCTTCTTGTACTGACCTTTGGAAGAAGTATTTTTGCTTTTCCCAGCGGTTTGTGTGATACTGTAAAAACTTTATTCCCTTATAGAACACGTTTCAATTAATTTTACTCCTTGACAATAGAGAAAGATTCTACAGATTACATAAGCATAGACTTTTGACTGATGCCATCTTAAGAATGAAATATAGCATTAATGGGGACAATTTGCATTTTGCTTCATTGCTGATTTCTGCTTCTACTTGTCATAATGTTTAGGAAAACTGTATATAAAACCTCTGCCAATGAGGGAAAGGAAGGAAAAATCCAGGCACAGAATCTCAGGTTACAAAGCAGGGCTTTACAAAATAAATAAACTCCTGTCCTTTCAGGAACTCTACTGAATAACCACAGCAATTCCTGTCCTCACCAGCTGGCAGATGTTCACAATTAATCTCCAAGACAAGACAGCTGAGAGAGAGCTCAGTTATTGAGCTGCTCAAAGACAAACATGACAAAAGCTAATTAGGAGAGTGGCAATGGTTTAGAAACAAGAACATCAAATGCCTCAATGTTCTCAAGACATGAGGGTTACTCCTGGACCATGTTCTCAAAAAGCCACATCTCAGAGTTCTTTCATGCTTTGTTCAGATGTGTGATGAGCTGGCAAAAACACAGTGAAACTACATTCTCATATATATTAAAGAATATGGAATAAAGTATGTGCATTGTATAAAGTCACAAGCTTCTAAGGACAAGCATTTTAACAACATGGCCTGTTGGAGGTCTGACAAAGAGCTGCTCTGTTGTTTGCAGTGCAGAGGATGCAGAGCCCTTTCAGGATCAGCCTTGGAATATTCCAAGAATAAGCTTCCCAGTGATGCTCCTATTCCTGGCCATATGTAAGAGGTTTTCAGTCAAATGAAACAAAACACTGTAGTGCACAAGTGACAGAATACAGCAAATATATTTAAATAGTAGCAGAGTTCAAGGATGACAGGTTTTAATACATCTCGAAACACAGAAATGCTGCATTTTTACTATTCCATGTTGCTTTGTAGTGCATTTATTTCATTAAGAC
Source organism: Myrmophylax atrothorax (assembly GCA_026770055.1). Classification (NCBI taxonomy): domain Eukaryota; kingdom Metazoa; phylum Chordata; class Aves; order Passeriformes; family Thamnophilidae; genus Myrmophylax; species Myrmophylax atrothorax. Next base: position 6,647,444 of record JAOXXN010000230.1, read on the forward strand.
AGCTGAGGAACAATCCTTTTAGAGTGTCTTTGGAGAACACAAAGCCCAGAGCAAGTACCTTTGTATAGATGTTTTGGGACTTCTGCTTTTATTTCCATTGCTTACACTTCTGTGTCCCCAGGAAAATAACTTTTGATAATTAAGTTGATGTGATGATCTAGATCAGTGAAGGAAATGCTTATAAAACATTGTCTAATGAGAGTGCATCAGGTATTTCTGAACTCAAACTGCAAGAATACCTTCAGCTAGGATCAGAGGGTACAGCAAGGCCTCTAATACTGCTTTGACATGACATTTCCCTTGGTATTCTTTTAATTATGATGTTCTAAAACAAAATTTCAAGTGTGCAAATACTGTATTTGAAACTCTGTTTCACAATACAAGTTACAAGACAGGGTTAATCTTGATTTTTTGTCTACTCAAATATGATGGTGCCCCAGCCAGACTAAAAACAAATTCAGCTTTCCCAGCACTGTGAAAGACATTGACCACCACGTAGCAGGAGGTGCCTCTCCACACCCAGTGACTCTCTGTGTTTTGATGGGTGGGCTCAAGGAACTCAGAACAAGGACTGAGGGCAAACACAGAAATAGAGCTGGAAAACTGTTC
>JAOXXN010000230.1:6648114-6674047 GCA_026770055.1 Myrmophylax atrothorax
AAGACACAAGAAACTGGATGATGTAATAAATTACTCAGGGAAGTGCAATCCTTGTTTTATTTGGGGGTGAAGGCTTTAGCACCAGGAACCACTGGCTAAGCCCATGTGAACATGGAAGAAATGGATTCAAAGGAGGCTGGAAGAGTGAGTCCATAGCAGGTCCAGCTGGAATTTTGAACTGCCTATGAAAATATTGATTCCAGAGTCACAGGCTGAGGAGCGGATGAGGAGGAGGCTGGTAGCCATCTGTGGAGGAAGCTTTGCTTGTTTCTCATGGGTTCCAAAGATCATGAAGTGCTGCTGAAGGTGCCAGCTGGCCTGGTGCCATGAGGCTTCTCTGTTCCATCAAACAATCTCTGGGAAGCTTGCCCATGGTATCATAGCACACATTCCAAAACAAGTACTGCTTGGTATTTCTTCACTCTGAAAGCTGAAGAGAAGCAGATTTTCTTTCCAAACCTCAGACTTGTAGGGCTCCTCCTGGCTGGTTGTGTTGGGGCCATGGCAATGGGAATCTCAGGAGAGTTGCTGGCAGCATAACTAGAAGTGTTTGCTAAGGACTTCTGCCTTTTCCCCAATCTTTTTGGCTTGCCTACATGAACTCTCCCACATGGCCCATTCCAAACACTGTGGCTGAAGAGTATCTACTGATTTCCACTGCTTTCCATATTCTTGAATCTCTTCAGCACTGAGGGCAGGTGATGGTTTCTCACATTGACTGTTACCTTTCTGCTCTCTCAATCAAACAGGACTTTATCCAATAGACAGAAATAAACCCCTCTTCTTTCTTGAAGCAAGAGCTGAATCTTGAGGCTCACTATCAATTTTTTACTCATATAGTCACATTTAACACTTTTGAATGGCAATACTATGCAGAGCTGAGAAACAAAAATATATCTGAAAATCTCAAATGTGTTAGTGCTTTGGATTGACATGCTTTGAGATGGTTTTATAAGATAGGAAACTTAATTTTATTTAGTTATAATCAGCTTGAAAATGGAGATTAGAACAGGAGCTACATACCAGTCTTATAAGATTATATATAATGTATACAAACTAACCAGTTGTAATTTTCTGATCAAATTTTATTTTTATACCTCATTACTATTATTTTGGTTTTGGTAGAATCCCAAAGCAATTCCTCACACCCAGATTATTCCCCACACCCTTTATGGTAGGGCAAATCTGAAGTAAAAATGGTGAGAAGAGGCTTAAAGTCCCCCAGAGTCTAAATTTGGAACAAGAAATACCTACAGAACACGGTGAGCTCAGTAGGTGATTCATTCATTTCCTGTTGAAGATGATTCCTAAAAGCTCAAGTATCTCCAGAAGGTCACTCCCACCTTCAGAAAACATACACAACAACTTATTTTTAGAGTTCTGTAGAAATGCCTTGCCCACACAGTAAATTGGACATATGTTCTTGGATTTAGCTGCCAGTTTTGTGAAAGTTAAAAAATTCTGGGCTTACTGTTTTTACTAAATAAAATCTCCCATTTATTTCGGTCAAAGCAAGAACCAATTTTGCATAAAACCATTGCTCATGGCCCTTGCAATCAGAACTAAGTCTGCTGTTGACATTCTTAGGCTTCGTTGTGGGCTGCTGCTCCTCCTACAAGCACATTCCTAAATTCAGACACAGCAACTGGGAAGGATGTTGGATTGAGTCCATCCCAACTTGCATCAGTAATCAGAGTGAAAATGAGAACTCTGTGCCTTTGTGTTGCTGTCCTTTGCACAACATGGCTATGTTGTTCCTCCACCCAAAACATCCTCTTCCTCCTCTGCTGCTTGGCCCTGGTGCTCCCTGTGTCTGCCCAGGAATGCTCCATGTTCACCTGGATAGAAATGAGGGAGTCAAACACCCAAACTCCTCTGATCTTCTCTTAATTACCTGCAGTGGATTCCGTGCCAGAAACACCGACAAAATTTCTTGTGCACAAAAGTGTAAAGTTGGGATATGTTTTTTCAGTGAAGGCAGAGTCAGTTTGTTGTTTGAGGTATACCAATTATGTCTGAAATTTAAAAAAAAGCTCAAATCCACAATCCAACTATGAATGAAAACATTGTTTTGGATGCCATACTTGGCAATGAACAAACTATTTTAAAATAATAATGAGTATTCCAAAGGTATATGAAGAAATTAGAGCTGTTCATTGAATACAGTCTGACACCCAAGTGTGGTGAAACTACAAAAAAAGAAAAGAGTAAGAATTTTTTAGGACTAATATGAAACAGGGTAAAAGTGCCAGAGAGACATTAGAACTTTCCAAGATGACCCACCTTTTGTATCTATAAATAAGACAACAGGCTTTTCTCTATATTGTTTGGCTGATGCTAATGTAGAATTAGATATTATTATCCCAATTTCCTGTGGCTTATTTCTAGAAACCTGATGTTTAAAAGCTCAAATCCTATCAGAAACATATTCACCAAAAATGTACAATGTTAAAAATCACACAAGAATGCATAAATAAGGTGACTGACTCTTGCAAAGACATCTTGTGCATTTGTTAAAAGCAGTTCTTAAAAGCAATTAAACAAAAAATCCAACCTGAAATTATTTGTGCATTTTCCTGCAAAGACCTCTGCATTCAAGGAGCACTTTATCCATCTCCACACATCATAAAAATCCACTAATTAAGTTCTGTCTTGTAGAGTAATTTATATCTGCTGTTCTCCAGCCATCAGATTAATTTGTACCACACATAGATTATTTCTTAGTATTACATAGAGAATGCTGTGGATAAACACTTTGTGTATCAAACATTTGAATCTTAAATGTTAAAAATGTCTATGGATACAGGTGTGTATACACAGACAAATGTGTCTGTGTGAACCTCAGCTGGAGAGCCACACAGCAAAGAAGGTGGTTCTGTAAATCCTGCTTTAAAAAAAGCAGAAACCCAGTAGGAGCATGACTGGAAGAATTAACCTGAGGTGTGAGAGGCTGGGGAAATGTAACATTGTGAGCCTCCTCTCCAGTCTTTGGTGGGTTGGTTTGCACTGCACAGTAACTGGGTCTCTGGAGGCTTTGGTTGCTTTAGAAGAAGGAAATGCAAGAAACAAAATTTGATCACTTATTAGTGCAATGCCTCAAGACACAGGTTCTGATTGTTCCTTGTCTTGTTCAAACATTTCTGCCTGTTCTTTGGAGCAGGTGGGTTCCTGGAGCTCCCCAGTGCCCGAAAGGCTCTGCTGAAGCCCTGGGGCTTCCAGGATGGAAAAGCTCATGAAAAGGCTGAAGTTTGATCATTTCTGTTGAGCTTACAGTGAATTCAGACAGACAGTGCACAAGTTTGGGCAATAGCTCAGCCAGCCAGTGAGGAGATGTAAATATATTGGGGTTATGTCCATCCATAATATGAAATTCTCTATGTATTTGGGGTTATGTCTATTCATAATATGAAATGCTCTCTGTATTTGGAATTATGTCCATTCATAATATGCAATTCTCTATATATTTAACAGTTACTTTCATGCAAAGTATGGCAGGGAGAGACTATAAAATCCTGGTGTACTGGGAGAAGATTACCCACAGCCACTTGGAGGTGAGGCACAGTATCATCTTGGCTTTACTTAAAATATCTGTCACGAAGCGAAGAGGCAAGTTAGGGAGTGAAAATACATCCCAAATTTAGAGATTCTCTGAATAAGGACACTTGAGTCTGGTTCTATTTGTTAAACTTCAGCTGTAAAAGGAAAAGTGCTTCCCAAAAATACGAATTTCCTGCATATTTAACACTACAACATGGAGGGCCCCTGTGCAGCTCAAGGCAGTTTTAGAAGTCACATCAGTAAAAACTTTCTCTCATAATCCTGAAAGAATATCTACTGGGCTCTGCTCAGTGCGCTGCTTTTGACAGCAGACTCTGGCTATAAAAGCAAATATGTCAAGCCATAGGATGGGCCACTTGGAGGGAAACTGGAGTTTTCCTTTACTGACACAAACCAAGACAGAAGTCCTTGTGCCTTCAGTACAGAAAAGCACAACAGAAATGTTTGTTGCCTCTATCCAAGGACAGGAAATGGAAGGGTCTCTGCCAACAATTCTGTCTCTAAAATCCCATAGAATGCAAAGAAGGACCCAGTGCCCCAATTCTGCAAGCCAGTGCCCCAGGCAGGGTGTTTGCAGCCAGGTCACAGCACAAGAGGCAGGGCTGGGTTTCTCTCAGAGGCAGATCCTGCACAGAGAATGCTGTTGTGGTTTATACAGCCTGGCAAACGTGACCATAGGTGTGTAGTTGGTGAGCAAAAATGCACCTTGAAAACACTTGTGAAGATATTTTCTTATTAAAGCCAGCTGTCATTATTCCAACAGCTTTGTATTTAAGAGCCTGCAGCCACGAATCCCCTCCTGCCCAATTAGGAACAGCAAATCCTCCCTGCAAATACACGGCCCAGCAACACTACTGTGTACTAAGGAGCTGAAGGAGTCTTTATGTACATTATGCATGAAAACCAAAGCAGACTCGTGTTGCAGAACAAGGTCAAGCAGGAAATTGAAAATTAAATGCCAGTATCTCAGTAACAGCTTCCTGAAGGGCACATTAGAAACAGTTTACCAGAAATCTTCCCAGAAGCAGGCAAGAAACAACAACATCTTTCACCTGAGCCCATTTCTTCTGCCTATTTTGCTTTAAAGTAATTTAACTTTCTCTGAATTTTCATTTAAGGGTTTGGGAGGTGGGGAGTTAGCTAATACTTCAATTATTTACCCCAATTTCAACACCTAAGAGAACAGAGGATACTCTTCCAGGCACTAAAGTTCTTATTTAAAGATGATTTAAGTACTTTGGAACTTTACAGACAGAATTATGATGGTCTTCAGGCACTAAATGCTACAGTAGGTGCCTCCTGGGATCCTCTTATCTTCTTGCCTGAGCCAGTTGGATGCTCAGCTCCCAGAGCCTTTGGGACAAACTGTGTGTCTTGGATACTTCCCTCCTTTTCCTTGGCCAGTCATTTGCATTTTAAAGCACTTAAATGTAGTTTGTAGGTCTGGCCATCAATCTTAAAAAGCCACTGGGACTTAGGCTGCTAAACCAGCTCTGAAAAGTGAAAACTGTTAGAAAAAAAATGTCCCGTAGTTCAAACTGGAATTCCTAAATCAAGAATTGTTGTTTAGGAAACTGAGGAACTTTTTTCTGTATTTCATTTTATTCACATTCTGGAGCACTTCCACATCTTTATCTTTACAATCTAATGGTATTTTAGGCAGAGTTTTAATGCAAAAAAATATGCAAATGTAAAGTGCTTGTTATATTAATGGACATAAACACTTGTGACTTGATAAAGAAGCTGGGAGAATTTGTGTTATTTTCTACAGCTGTTACTTAGAGCTCTGCATCATTCCTTAAGTGTGTAACTGTGCCTACCCAAATGTACTATTAATTGAGGGAAGGCTGAGAAGTGAGTAGTTACAGAATTAGCAACAAGTAATGGCAGAGCACAGAAACCTGAGCATCATTAGCACAGGAGAAGAGCTTCACATCTTTCAATTACCTGCAATTTTTGTCACTTCTAATTAGTACTTTTCCTTTGGTCCTCTCCAGAATTCAACTGTGGTTGCACCAAGAGGTCATATCTCTGCACGCAACTCTTATATCACATCTCAACAAATACATAATTTCCACTTGCAGCTTCCCCCTCCCCCCATTATTTTTTTAACTAAAGTAGGCTTTGGAATTGCATGAAAAATAATGTAAAATGAGTTGGGATTGTTTAAAATTCTATCTAAAAATTAATTTTCTCTGGATGGTGTTCTTAACTGGCAAACTACTCCAAGCTGTTGACAGTGAAAAGGATGTGACTTTAGTCCCAAGACAGAACCTGTACAAGTCAAGTGAAAGGACTTCCATTGGCTTCACCAGGCTCTGGATGAGGCACCATCCTCTTAATACTGTGCTCTCTAAAATTAAAACACCACAAGTCCTGCCACAAAGCAATAAGCCCATAAACATAAAACTACAATGAGTAATAAAATCTTGAGAGACTAGTTTCGCTGTTACTTTAATTTATGCTCCTGTTAACCAATTTTAAATGCACATTAAAATACCAAGTAATTCTAGGGATGTCAGTATGTGGATAATAGAGCCTGCCAAGGCCATGCAATGGAAGTGTTTGAGCCATATCCTATTAGACTTCAGTCATTTATTCTTTATTTTAAGAAAGTCTAATTTAAGACTAGGATGAAAGGCTATTTGAAGATGCCCAAATGATGGATAGGAAAAGCAAAATGGCATCAGAACTCCCTCCTGGGAAATGGCCTGACATGCACTAGTGAATGGGTGTTGTGTAGCCATGGCCTGTGTAGCCTAGTTTGAAAATACAGAAAGGTTGACTACATAATCTGAGATGTTCTCTCCTGTGTCATCTGCTGTGTTCTGAGTCACAGAGAACAGCTAAATCCTAAAGTTCTAAATTGGGAGTAAAGCTGGGAATTAGCCATCCCTCCCAGCTGCATGTTGTACAGGGGCAGCTGGCCCATGATGTAGCTTTAAATGTGTCTGATCGAGGTTTGGAGGAGCAGCTCCTCAGAACTGAGCATCTCATCCCCCCTGTTCCTCTCAGTGCTGTGGTAACACCAGCATGATCCCAGCACAAAGGTTTATTCCCTCCATTCAGCCCCTCTCCTCCATGAGAAACAAAGGGTATGGTATTAAAATGTGATTTCATCAAAAAGCACATTATTAATGTAATTGCAGTGTAAACACCCTAGAAGAAAAGAGATGGAGGCTGCACTACACAGCTGTGTAGATAAGCACCTTCACTGCATTTGAAGATGTTGGAAAGAGATGGTTTTAAATAAAACCATTGTAAAAGGAATGTAATCTTGTAAATATTGATTTTTAATTTTTTTTTCCTGAGAGAATCAGCTTCTGATGGCCTTTATTCAAGGGATGTAGCACTTGTCTCAGCAAGCAAATCCCACTGTTTTCAGTGTGACCTATTTTCAGACAAAAGTAATAACCTAGGATTTTCCAAACTGGCAGCAGCTTGTTTTTGTAGGGACTGCTTCAGTCAGGTTTGCTTCCTCATTATCCCAGTGTAGGAAGAAAGTATTGCCTGCATTTCAGAGACATTCCTAAACCCAGCTTGACCCAGGTATTTCTGGTGAGCAAGGAGGAAAAATCTGACTGAAATATCACTGTTCCACTGCAAGTGCTTTCACCTTTTGGGTTGGTTTGGAACTGAGACACAGTGGCCCTGCCCTGGGTGTTCCTTGGCCTGCACAGCCACTCTCCCTCCTTCCTCACTTCTGAGCTTGTAACACAGGGTGAGATAATGCCACAATGTCACTGCAAATAATCACGGAACATTCCTCAGCTCTATTAATATGGTTCTGGTAATGTCCAAGAAGGAGGTGCCAAGCCCACAGTGCCCATTCTGTGCTGGGGCAGCTGCACCGCTTCATTTTGGTCAGCCAAGACACACGGGTTTCTCCAAAGGATCTGCAGGAACATCTTTGCCATTTCTAACCAACAGCACAGGGCACTGGGCAGAGCATCCTGATGACATCTCAGCTGGCTGCTTAATTCCCTCCCAGTTCCACACTGCTGCCTTGAACTCCCCTCATCCATCTCTCTATGCCTACATCTCATTGCAGATTTGCAAAATGACCTCTCTGTGTAAAGACCCTCATTCCTCACCCAAACCCCCACAGCTGAAGCCCACAGACATTAAAGACCCAGGCAAAATAAATTTAGAGGAGGAAGAGGTCCTAGAGAAGGACCTCTGTGTTGGGGTGGAACATCTATCAGCTGTGTGTCAAGTGAACAACTTGCAGTGTGACCTGGTGATTTTGTGCCACATGCTGCAGTATTTTCTCTCGTGCCCAGGCTCTGGAGGTCTGCAGGCTGTGCTCCTGTCTCCATGCACTCCTGAGTTACAGCACTGCCATTTGCACTGCTCTAGTTAACGACCTGTCAGGTTTCCCATTATGATGTTATGCTGTTATTTGCAGGGTTTATGTCCTGACTATAAAGTTGGTGGCTGCTTGGTCTGGGAACACTAATGTGGTTTTTTTTGTATATTTTATAAATATAAAATGAAAAAGTGCCCTAATATAACACCACTCTCTATTCAGAAAGGGAAAAGGTGACAATTTTAAGTAATGTTTTCAGTAGTAGAAAAAAAGGCAATCAATAACATTCAGGAAGGTTCCTTTCTTGGGCAGAGCCATTACCCATAATGCGATTTCCAGCTCGGTACAGGGTCAGTAGGTACCTGGAAATGCATTAAGGAGGTGACTGGATTTTATGCTGAGTTCCTTTGTTGGAGATGGTAAATCTTTCAATGACCACAAATAGCATGTGCCCAGAAATACTGTGGTGGGGTGATGTTATGGGATAGCTGTATTTTAATCCCTGTAAGTAACAGCAGTAAAACTTCTCCAAATGTTAATTCCAGATACTTGCAGGCAGATGTGGTAAATGATGAGCATGGAGTTTGCTCCTGAGCATGTTCAATGGGTTCGTGGTGCAGTGAATTCAACACTGACCTTTTTAGAGAGGGGTTACAAGAGGGAATTTTCACTGAGTACAAATGAGTGGTTTCAGACTATCAAGTCTCTAGAAATCCCCTAACTGAGGAGCCCAAGTAATCCTACACATACACACATGTGGATTCTGAGAAATAAAGTCAGGTTAGCAGGTTACTGAGTAAATGCTATCATCAAACAATCCTCTGACTCCATATTTACAAGTTAAATCACAGCAGTCTATGAGGAAAGTACTTGCACAGCAGAGGATGTATCCAACTTTAGGTAAGAGTCTCATTTCCTTTTCTTTCTGATCTCCTTATTAGACAGGGCTTGACAGGGATGGTTTTGTAAGTAACAGTAAAGCTTCCACTGCCAAGAAACAAGCAGAGTTACTCTGTGTAGCCATGCACAGAGCAGCGTGTGGTCTCAGTTCACAGGAGTTTATTTTAACCACAGATAAGGGTGTAGCTGTAGTGGCCACACTTTTCTCTGTAAGAAGTGGCAAATTCTACACTAAATTGTACTAAAGAGATGTCTGAATTAAAAACTGCACACTGTGTTTATATAAAGTCCCCTCTAGTGCTGGGTCTATCCCCAGTGTAACAGCTGGGAATAATCTTCCTGCAGTCACTGCCACATCCTGATGTTAACAGTCCCTTGGAAATAGGAGGTGGATTCCTGCCTGATAATTGCAAATTGTAATGACTGGAGGAGCAGTGAGGTAACATCTCAGTGCCACTCATTATCCCTATTTCCATGCTACACTGCAATCCCTTCCAGTCCTATCTCATCCCACACTGATTGATGGGAGAAGTGCTTAAGCAAACAGAAGCTTAAGCATTGTAACCCTTCTCTGATTAAGTCCAATTACACACCACTGGAGAAGAACCTCATTAGAATAGAAAAATACTACTCCTTATAATTCTCAGGGACTTCTTTCTCCACAAGGCACTACCTTATTTTACTCTGCACCATGAAAATCTTTAAGATTTATTTTTTGGCTGTAGGAAGTGATGACTGCTACTGTTCTGTACAAAAACAAGTGCACACACACACAAAAGACTACAACTAAAATGTAACTAATAGCCAAAGCTCCAGCTCTTGAAAGGTCACAGAGGTGGCTTGCAGGCTTTTCACTTTTAACAGGCTTAAAGTGGACTTGGATAATAGTAAAAAAATGTGGCGTTAAATTTGCAGAAAGAGCAGTTACTTTATCAACAGTAACTATCTTCAAGATTCTGTAATGACTGGAGGACTCCACAGTGTGTAGGACGGATGTTTTTGGATACTGCTCTCTGTTCTCCTGTGTGAGGATATAAATACCCAAATGGTAACCAACATCTCTTCAACTCCCTCCCAGCTAGAATCCATAACCCATGCAGGTTGTGGCAGCCCAACCTGCTACAGTTCTCTCCCAAACTGCTGGAACTTAATTGTTCTTTGTGCTTATAAGCCATTCTTAGTGTCTCTGCAAGGCAAACAACAACCACTTCAGAAGAGTGGGCAAGAGGGTTTTCAACTTCACCAGCGAGTACCTGGAGTACTGCTGTTCTGGGGGGGCTAACCTGGCAGCAGAGGGTGAAGTCCCAAGGACCTGCAGATTCCTGCCTTGAAGGTCTTCCTTATGAGCACATTTTCCTGATGCAGCAGAGGGACACTGTGTCCTAGTGGGAGGAACCTGCAGGTTCAGCAGGGGAGGGCCTGGACAGGTGGTGGCACAGCAAGGAACAACCTGCTATTGCATGTGTTTGTTCCAAAGGGAAGGCTTGACCTTTGCAGTGCCTGGGGTAGCTGGAAATAGGCAGGGAGACGACTTGAATCACTGGGTCATGTCAGGATAATGAGGCAAAGTCTGACATACATCTGTTACACTCAATTTTCCTTCTGTGGATACCAATCATAACTTAGGAGGAAAAACTACAACTAAGAAAGACAGTGAGGCTGTTAAGAGAAAAGGGATCTGGAACCACCCTAGCAAAGAACTGTGGTTCAACCCCAAGTTTGTCAAAGTTTAAAGTTTCAGGTTTTCAGAGTGCTTTATTGCAGTTAGTTGAAACTGCTGGCCCTGGAAAATTTTGGTTTTTCTCACTGAGGGAGTGAAGGCAGCTCAGAGGGAAGAACAGTATTCAGGGATCTGTTTGCAGAATGGTTGCAGCTCCAGGCCGTATGTAAGACAAAAGACCCTTGTATAAAGGACTGTGTGGATGGCTGTTTAAAGCAGTGGAAAGGACCTGGAGAGCGCAACTTTCTGAGTTTCACTAACAAAACCACCTATAAAGTGTGATCCCCAGTCCTGAGCTCCTGGTCAAGTGAGGGGCTGTGGGAGTCAAATCACAGAGCCACCAGGTGATCTGACAGCAAGAAAGTCTATGCTGAATTACATTTAACTCCCATGTAAAAACACAAAAAATTGATCTAGTTTCCTTTCTAGTTCCATGATTTGTAAACAGCCACTTCTTGCAGAATCACCAAAGGAAGTAAGAAACCAAGGAAATATGTGGTATGAAATAGTTTCCTTCAAGTTATCTTTAACTGAAGACAACCAAAGCTGAAATATATAAAGTAAGTTCAAATCAATAAGTAAATAATTTCCAGAATCTATGCTCTATCACCCTAAAGAAATTAACTGTTCCAATATATTGCTTTCTAAAATAAAAACTGCTATTATTGTTCCAATAAATAATTATACATGGCTGGTTAATCCTTCAGAGTCAGCACCAGACTGCAGGATTTTGGAGTGTGTGCAGACTGTTTAAAACACTGCTGGAGCTCAGACAGCACCACTGTTTTCACTGACAAGCAAAATGCACCAGATGGTGAGTGATGCTGCAGCCTCCTGAAGCCCCAAAATAAGACTGGAAAAAATGTTATAGTTAGTACAAAAATGGGCAATGCAGGAGTAGCAATCAGCAGGTTTGTTGTGTGTTATTCAGGCAGCCACGTGAAGTGATCCCTTGTATGATGTCATGTATGACACAGACCCCTCTGTGCCTGCAGGATGGCACAGACTGAGAGCTCTGCAGAAAGTTTCAGTGTAGGGGTTTGAAGTTTTGTATCTCAGTTTCAAGCCATGGACAAACAGTTCATGGCTCTTACAGTGACCTGCACATCAAAGGTTACTTTTGGACATGTGCATAAAGAAATCTATCATTTAAAAGGAATTTCAAAGCTGTAATAAAAACAACCTTGAAGCCCACACAGGATGAACAAGGGACACTTGAACTGCTTCTGTGGGCCATAACAAGAGCACATGGTGATAGCAGGAAGTTTAAAATAAGGTTTTGGCTCTCATGATCAAGTTTGTCAATTGTTTCAGACTTCTTTTTCCTTGTAAATCATCAACAAATTCATGCATTTCCTCCTTGGAGGGAGTTTCTGAGTGTTTCACAACCATTGCCCACGTTTCTTCCCGGTCAGTGTAGCTTTGCCAACTGGTCTCTGTTAGGGCATAATCCCAGAGATATGATCCTTGCAAAAGGCAGGCACAGCATTACCAAACTCTAACAGTCTTTTCCCTTTTAGAGGCAAATGAGTCGTGAAAGGAACCCCAAACAGGGGATTTCTCATCTCAGGGGAACAGGTGGCCTTTGATGTGGTGATCTGTAGCCCATAATGAATCATAGCAGCTGGAGATCTTTATTTGGAATTAAGAGTTGTTTTACAACTTTTATTATAAGGAAGGAGAAGAACATCATCTGCTCTGTCAGCAAAGTTCACTTGTGATTTAATGACTTCCTCCTCTTAGCTAAGGTTACCACTAAGACTGCGTAAAGGAACTTCAGACTTGGAGTAATTTAGGGAGGGTCCCTGGGAAAGAAGCACTTTATGCCCTCTCACTAACACATAGTCCAAAGATTTAACAACAGGACGGAGTTTTGGGAAGTGAACTCTAGTATCACAAATTAGATTTAACCATCTATTTTATGCTTAGCAAAGCCCACTTTCATAATGCTACGAAAAAACAGGAACGGTATGAAAAGAACCAACACAGTCAGACACACAAGAGGATCAAAGGGGCAGCACATCCATTTGAAGTAACAGAAACGGTACAGAATAGTTTGAAATGTGATTGTCTTGGCCACCCTGCAATTGCTTGCACTTCTCCAGTGACACAACATGTTCCCAGGCACAGCAATACTCAGCCAAACAAAAGATATGAAAAACATTATTTAAATGTATTTTAACCCATCATGAACTACTTTGATATTCCGTACCAGAAAAAGTCTATGGAGTGAAAATTTGTAATAATATAAATTATTTGATTATTATGCAAATTACAATCCGTAAAAGAAAGGATTCCTTCTTCATCCTTGAACATTCCCTGAAGTTTAATTTGGAACCTAATTTGCATTCGATTAACATTTTAAAGCACTACTTACTTTCGCCTTTGTTTGCCCACACGATTTAAACTGTAAGAGCAATTCTTTGCTCTTAGAAAAGATGAGAGATGGGGGAGTGGTTTATGGCTCAGGAGCACACACAGAGAACCTGCCTTGATGCAGCTTCCTTGGCAGCTGTGCCCCTCCTGCAGGGCTGGGCACCAAGACAGATCAGAGCCAGTTCCTGTGGTGGGAGAACCTGCCAGTTCCCATCGCTGCCTCCTCTGCTGGGCAGCACGAGAAGGGAAGGTGGGAAAGATGGTGTGAGGGATCTTGTACCTCACCTCTGCCTACAGATACACATCTCCCTCTCCTGCCTGTCAGATACACATCAAGTGCTATACAGGAGAAAGAAACCCGTGTCTGGATGAACATTAGAAAGGGATTTAAAATATGGGTTTTTTCTAAAATCTCTCCCAGCATATAGGGAGTCTGGGATTTGGGCAATGTGGTGAAGTGTGGTTTGATTTCATGAACTGCTCGAAGACAAATTTCTACAGGATCCAGAGCATTTTTTAGAACTTGTCTTAAATGCATCTGAAACAGATTATTAAGCAGAAAAACTTATGAATGGCATATCCTAAGCTAGACATTCTGTGATCCACTCCTGCCTGCATTCTTACACAGCTGTACATGAAAGAAGTGACAGTTCAAAGAGAGACAGTGCCTTTGCTTTGAAGTAGGTGAAAAGCATTCACCCAGCTGAAGCTGTGACAAACTCCAGCATCTCCTCCTGGGGTGTTTTACAATGCTGTTGCCCCCAATTACTCATTTCTGTGCTTATGGCTGCTCCCCCAAGCAGCTGAAGAGCTGTATTCATGTCAATCATATCAGCTTAGATGCCAGTTTTGAACTGCAGTGACAGACTCTTGGACAAACACTCCTTTCTAAGATCTTTGGGGGTGTTAACTTCCAGCCCTGGGTCAGGACAAACAGCTGGGGAAAGAAAACATCTCAGCAGATGGCTGTAGCTGTTTGCTTCAGTGCACATCAGTCAGCAGCTTCAGCACCAGCTCCTGAGCTGCCTCCAGCTATCACCTCTCAGGTGCTAATTAGCATCTCCTGCAAGATCTGATATGTGACTGCTACCAGGATGGATGAACTTAATATGCACTAACATATCCTCTGTGATGTGTTAGTCTGAGAGCATAACCACAAATGCATCCTTGAAATGCTTTAAATATGGTTTTCAAAGTCTCCAAAATCTAGGTGCTGCTGGGAAAAAAATGAGTTGCTTGTTCTGTAGAATTTCAGGGGCTGTCTCTCCTGGGTGAGGCTTACAGGCTGCAGAGCTGAACTGAAAAGAAGGGTGGCAGCCTGTAAGGAAGGGGTGCCCAAATCACCCTGGCTTTCTTCATGGCTGCTTCAGTGAGCTGTTCCTGATGGTGCCTCTGGAGCAGTTCTTGAGGATGTGTGCCAGGTTAGTGCAGGATGCAAACACACATTCTGGGTGTTCCTATAAGGGTGTCCCTCCACACCAGTCTAAAAGGTTTTCCTTGGAAGCTTGAGTTGTGACTGCTTCCTCCTTCATCTTCTACAGATGTTCCCAAGCCAAATTTCTCACAGGATTAAGACCAGAATACCACAAGCATTATTACCTGACCACATATGTTTCTTTACAGCCTGACAGTTAAATGATTTTTCTCAATAACTTTAAGCTTAGGTCTGTCCAACAAATATTTTTGTCATTCATTTTCTACCTGAGTCATGCAGAAAGCAGAACTATCTTGAAAGCAGGTGATTATATTCTCCAGGTTGCTTCCCCTGCTGACAGTATTAGGAACTAAACATGCACAACAACACACTGGAGTGTCCTTACAGCCCAAGACAATCTCAAGTAAATCTGAAAAGCTACTTTATGCCACATCAATATGTAATTAAGCTCCAGGCCTGTAGATGTTGGTTTTCATACGTGGTTTTCACAAGCATTTCAGTGCCAGAAACTTGAGGGTTGAAATATTTCCCCTCATTTGCACAAGTATTTATATCAAGACATGCAGCATTTTGGGTATTTTAAATGACTGTCAGATTGTACCAGGTTTCTCAACAGTAAAAACAGGTCAGATCTACTGGATCTTAGGAATAGCTCCTACAATAGCCAAGATGTAGCAATTTTCATGGTGTGTTCATGACAGAACTTGAAGCATTACTTTACCTTGTAAGAGACAGCTAGTACATATAAATTAAAGCATACTCATCTCTGTTGCACTGAAAACATACTGAACAGAAGCCTTTTAGCTGCTTCTTCATTATTTATCATTTACTAAATCTCACTGAAGCCAAGTTAGGAGTTAATTTTTTTCACTCCCTGTTTCTTGTTTCCAAAACAAGAATCAGTGAAACTTGGATGCTGGGCTCATTTTCTGTGTGGTTCCTGTCCTAATGTAGCCCTAAATCTGTGGAAATGTGATTATCCAGAAATGCTGCATCAGATAAGTGAATTCATCCAGTTAACAGTACTGCTTTTCCTATTAACAGAACACACACTCGCAAAATAGCATCACGTTGGTTTTACTGAGAGAAACCAGCAATGTCATCAAAGTGGTTTCTTTCCTGGAAAACAGCCACGGTCTGGGGCTGATGTGTTGACAGAAACCTATGTCTCACTATAATGGGATGTTGAGTACTTGTGAACTTCCAATCTTGCAAAGAAAATCTTCCCCAAATCCAAATATAATAACTCAAGTGGGAAAAAAAATCAATAAAGATTAAAGTTTTTAATTTACACTTACCTGGAACAAAGCTTCCCTGGACCACCTCCTTATAAGCCCACCAGCCTTCATGGATTTTTGGTGAATTTTGTTGAGCTAGAAAGAAAAAAATCAAAGAAACCATAAAATTAAGGCAAACCCCAAGATTTAATTAGCTAAACTTTGGAAACTCTAAACAGGATACAGTCTTCTAGGGAAGAGTCATTCCTCAAGTTCCCAAGTGATTTTTATTCAATTTATAGAATCATGCAATGCATCTGTATCTTGGAGAACCTTGCCCCTGTTTCTCAAACAGTAAAATATACTCTGCTTCTGAAGAACTCATCACTAAACTTAACTATTCAAGTAGAAAATGAGCATTTATGGCACTACTGATGATTTCTATGCCACCTGTGATTTCACTATGGGATAAAAATGCAGGGAAAAAGAGTGTGCTCAGTAGTCGACACCTGAGTCCAAGCTGGTGGATGAAAAGCAGTTTCTCCCTTTCCTTTCCCACGTGCTCCAATAATGTCTCACTCTGAGTGGGAAGAAATGGTAGAGTGAACTCAGGCAGTGAGAGCTGTGCCTGGAGCTGCTCCTCCTCTCATCCCATGTGCTCTGAGCTCCAAAGCCAGACCACAAAGGCACAGCCTCTGGCTTTCCAAATACTGGCTCAGGCTACAATGCTTTCCACCTTCTGCTTTCATCTTCCCTGTCTGCAGTGAAGCACCTGTTATGGATCACTGCAGTGGATGTGTTAGTGATGCCCCCAAAGCCACCCTGGTACCTTGGCAGGATGCCTGCTGCTGGTACCTGTGTGTGCCATGCAGCTCTGGCACACCTGTGTCTGACAGCACTGGGCAGTGACACAAGAACTCATCAATACTCTGAAAGTCCAAGCTTTGGATAAGGTTTGCCTCTGATGAGACTGTTGCTTAAATGACTTCTCTAAATTCCTGAAGAGCCAAGAGCAGAAAGGTCTTGACTGGTCAGTTTGCTGCTAATAAAGTCATTACTTCTCTTTGTCTTGGGGGAAATGGGAACTGGAGCAAAGTTTGAGTTCAAAATATAAAATCTCTATTAATTGGAAATATTTTCACAGGGCACACAGACATACAGCAAGACAAATGTGCAGTTTTCTCCAAGAAACAGCAGAGCTGATATGCAAATATGTTCTTGCATTTTGCTTAATATGTTCCTATTTAGAGCAACTCTCACTGAGATACAGAAAGCTCAGTTACCTTTTGCACCAATAACTTGAAATTTTAGGTCAGTCTTCTCTTTAAGACATTTTGAATCTCTTGCAGTAAGCCCGAGAATCTTTTAACATTAATATGCAGCTACAGAAGATGCTGGATTTAGCATCTTTGTGCTGCAGTTTCATTTCTAAATCACATATTATTTACAGAAGACACAGTTACCCTGGGAAAAGTTCCAGCGAAATAATAAAAAGTGTTGTTGTCATTAAAAATTATAAAGAGGACATGAAATTCAGGCTAAAAAGGATACAAGATGAGGACTATTACATACTGTTCTATCAGTTACAAACCAGTATTTGTGATTTAACTGACTGTAAATTGCAGAAACAGAAGTCAAGCTGAAGTTAATTAAACATCCTGCCAGAAGGACCAACACTTTGCTTTACCAAAATGCAGCCAAGCCAGTGGGATGGGGCCTGTGTGGATGGAGATGTGCCCTTGCTGCTCATGCCATGACCTGAGTGGTGCCACAATAAACTGAAGGGACTGTCCCACTGGGCACTCTTTACAGTTTGCAGATGGTATTTACTTCCTTATTTTAGTTTTTCTAACATTGCCTGGAGAACTCAGCCTGTCTATGGCTTCGCTGTGCTGGGCTGCACTGCACAAACATCTGGAAAATGGCAAATCCCGACACACAATCAAAATATCTGAGCAGAAAATTACTCATATCCAGTCTGAATTGCAGTTTTTGGGATCGCAACACTTGCTTTTATGCCTCTCTGCTCTGCAACAGAAGTCCTTCAAGATTTTGGGATGCTTCAGCAATAGGAGAGGATACTAATAAGTGTGTCCCAACAAAGCACAGCCATAATTCTTCCACTTAAAATTGTCCAGGAAATTACATTGCATTAAAGTGCATCTTGTAGTCACATACACAGCTAAAGCTGGTTCAACCAACCAGAGGCAGATGAATTTTAAAAGTGGGGGGAAAAAATTATATATAGAGATAAAAACAAGTTAAGACTTAGAATAAGATGGGTATTTTCAAATGCAGCAGCTTACTGTCAGCATTCATTGAAACACATACAGCTGAAAAATATATTGCTTTTCCCACTCTGTGGCCAATCTAAATGATACATTCCAGTCCCAAAAGAAAAGTATAATCCATTATTCAGAGTTTAAATTAAACCAAAATCAAAAGACTCTGGCTCTGCAGCTCTGCTTCAGTGCTTTACTCCAATACTTAGTAAAGCTAAATCCTAAAGGAATAGCTGGAAAAATAAGATTTTTTGGACATTTTTTTTCAACTCTGCTGCATTAGTATGGAACAGACTGCATGAGATGAGCAAGAAAATTAGATTATTGAAGCTTTGTACTAAATAATTGGATGCCTGTGCAGTTGCTTCAGCTATCAGAGAAGAACATGACCTGGCATCACTCTGCACATTCCACAGATATCAGGTCCTTATCTCCTCAATTCACATGAAAATGAAACACAGAAAGTACAATAAGCAAAGTAAGACGCTGTACCCCAGCCATAGCAAAAGCAGAGCGGGAGCAATGCTGGCAGAACTGAGAGGTACAGAAAACAGGCTGTGCAGGAATTAAGAGGCAAGGCAGGTGGTGGTTTTGAGGGAGCAGCCAGGGAGACAATCCCCAGCGCCATGCTCTTTCCTGAACCCTGAAACCTCAATGTTTTATACCAGCTCAGGCACAACATCCTGCAAAGTAGTGCAGAGAGTGACTGAACACAGATTTCCACTCTGCTGTGCATGTGCAATCCAGCTTGGTGACAAAGATTTACTCTGATGGAGCCTACAGAGACTTGACTTGGAAAGGCAAAAGATTTCTAAAGCTCTCATTTCTCTGAATGCAGAAGGTGAGGTCTGGTAAGGCCAGGGAGCAAAGTGTGTCTTCTAAAAACTTCTCCTGAACCATTCTGCTGATCTCTGTTACCCAAGTGGGCAAGAGGACTTCTGAAAGGAGAAAGAAGCTGTTCCCTATTTCTGAAACATAATCAGACCCATACCTGGGTTAGTAATGGAACAAGGGAATATAAAATTAGAATGAACAGCCATATGGACAATCCTTGCTGGGAATCCTATCTGGGACACTTACACCTGATGCACATCCAGCACAGGGGCTCTGCAGTTGGGGTATCAGTGCCCATCTGACAGCATGGCTCTGTGCCTGGGTAAACAGGTTCAACCTTCTGGCTCACGAATTGTTGCCAAGGAGAAGGATTCTTCACATGTGCCACCTGATGGCACTGAGAATAGCAGAATTCTCCCAGCATCCTTCTGCTTCCAGTTCAACTATTGTACCTCTCGCTGCAATTCTCCCACTCGAGGAGCATACAGAGAGACACGTGGGCTTTTTGTGTGGCCTCTGACACTCTTGTGGTCCCACCACAACACTGCAGCTCCTCCTGGGCAGCTCCTTGTTGGCACAAGGAGATGAAAGGTCTAGAAAGCAATACTGTATTCCTGAAGAGGGTTAAATATCTAAAAAAAATATTTCATTTCTGATACCTCAGAGATTTCTGCTTTTACCACTAAAACCAAGAGTATGCCTTTTGCTTCCAAGAAACACTGTTGCTTCTGCAAGGCATCAAAATAAACAGGCCCATCTGAGCAGACACTGCAGACTACCTGCACCAGGAGCTCTGCAGCAGCAATTTTTAGCACCAGCACCATAATCTGCCATTAGCAGGGACAGTCCAAAATGCCACGTTTGCCCACAGTGCTGGAGGATATTGCATGACCTCCATTTGTGCCGTGTTCTCTCCCCTGGCAGTGAAATCACTGGATGTGAGATTAGTAACTGTGCTGATATAACACCATTATGTCAGATCTCTTTCAGTGCAGCTGCTGCAGAGCAGACAGGATATTTATTTGGGGCTGATATGACACATGTTGCTTTCATTCTGTCAGATTTTCTAGGTATGTCTCATTGCAGAGCATAAAATTCCAGGCTAAATTCTGCAAGTTGTTGTGCATTCTTGTTTCCTGGTGGCTTCATGTGCAGGGAAAGAGCCTTTTCTGGGATCATAAAATGCACAGTGAATACAAACAGCAGGTAACTGCACCTGGCTTAGAGGTTCAAGTGAGTGGCATTGTGTTTAAAAGAGAAGCTGTTGCTGGGTCAGTCAGGCCACTCCACACTGCCCAGATGGCACTGTGGCAGACACCGGGTACCACGATGCAGGTGCTGCAATACCTGCACTCTTCCTCTTGTGGGAATGCTGATGGTGACAATATAAACTGCTGTAACTAATCCAGAACACCCCTCCATAAATATGCTTATTTGCAAGATATAAACAAGCCATTCTACGATGACTTATTTACTTTCTATACTTAAATGAAACAGAAAGGCTTGTATCTGATGCCATCATTTATGTCATTCACATCTGGGCATAAGCCAAGGCTGCAACCCTGCCAGATCAGACATCTTCATGCACTTTACTGCCATTTCACATGGATGAAAAATGCTGGGCTGGGGAGAATCAGGTTTACAGCAGTTAGTAAAAAGATCTTTTTTCATTCTAATTTTATTGATCTGAGCTCTTCTGATTGCTGTATTAATCACTCTGCATGCTTATCCCTACTTAACTTACATCCTAAGAGTCTTTCTTGTAATCACCTGAATAGCATTGCCCTGGCATTAAATACATGAGAACATTTTTATCACTTTTACCCCTTCTACATAGTTATGAGATTGAAAAGAAAACCAGCTGCAACTATGAGCCACTGGTTTCGTAATAAACTTAGTGTAAGGCATTTAGTCATTGCTAATATTTTGATATGAAACTCTCAGAAAAGTGACATAGTAAGAAAAATACTACAAGAAAAATAAACGCTCAAATCTGCTATTGCAGTGGTGATCACTGAAAGGGAAAGGTCCATTTACAAGGTGTTAGATGCTCGTGTGATCTTCAGTTATATCCACTCTTTGTATCCCACAGACAACTGACTTTATAGGCCTTATGCTGGTTCTCTCCCAGCTGGAATAAGCCTATTGCTTAGCTATGAAATGCCACTTGATTTTCCATCAGAGTTCCACAGTTCACTCTGAGTAGCTCCATCACTCTCAAGGTGTCTTCATCAGCCACTGACAAGCAATCCAATCTGTGCCTAATGGCAGAAATTAAAATTAGAGTCATTTCCCTGCAGTGTTCCAGATCATGAGTCCTAATAGAAATTTAGCCCTGCAGAGAACAGTACAGGATGGTCTTAAAAAAAAAAAAATGTGAGAAAAATTTTGCTAAACTCAATTCACAGAATCTAAGATAATGTACATACTTCTTAATTATTAATTTAAGTAGCTTTGATTACCTAATTTCATATGGGTATTTTGTACACTGTTAAACCCAAGGGTGGGTTGCCTAAAATCTGGAGAGAAGACAGGCTTACTCAATCTACAATACAAGTTTCACCACTTTCAGTCATACAAATACCAGTTTTTGGCTCACACCAACAAATGCCTCTTAAAGCAAATGCAACCCACATGCACAAAGTGGACCTGACAGCAGGGGAACTAAGCAGATGCAATTAGCTCAAGATTCAGCCCTGTGTAATTAATATTTAGTTTGTTTAAAACAAGTCTGTACATAATTGCAGCTGTTATTTCAGATGTTTTAATGCAGCCTTTTTATATTAGAAGACCCCAACAACACACACTCGAAGCACTACATAAAGCATCATTTATAAATTAATAGCTACAGGACAAGAAAGGTTGGCCTGCTTCTGAATACATTATATGCATCACCATACCATGAGGGAGGAAAAAGAAAACAAAGGATTATAAGGGGATCAATAAATAAAATGCTTTCATCAGCTGTGCCAGATTTTTTCCTTTTTTTTTTTTTTTCAGAAAACATGCAAATGCTCTTTGGTTAAGTTAATACTTTGCAATTCCATAAATCCTTCCTCCTCCATCCCCATGTGTAAAAGCTCTTGCTGCTGCTCTGAATTCCAAGCAGTATTCAACACCAGGAAAACGGATGTGACCTGATTTTATCACATCTGAGGGCAAAAGGAAGGCACTGCCATGGGAACTCTGCTGTGGCACAGAGACTTGACTATTCTGGGGGTTTTCTCTTCACTGTGAGTTTGTTTTCTGATAAGATTCCAACTACAAGGCTTGGCCAAAGGGTGAGATTTCATACAAGCAGCTCATAGGACAGGGAGCAGTGACAATGTGGTGCAACATCCCAACGCAGCCAACCATGCACCTTGTGTAGTTGGTTTTGAGGAGGGTGGAAATATAACTATTTAACAACTTCCTTGCCTTCTGAACTCTGAATTTTATCAAAACCATTGAAACAAGCTCCTGTTTAAGCAGGGATCATTCCCAAAATTGCTGATGAAGAACAGGAGATGAACAAGCTCTATCAGGCTGTTAAAGGGAGCTGGATCAATATGGGTTTGGGTGGCAGGTCCCAACTTGTAATAACCAATTTTTCCCATAAATCTTATATGCCCCATCATGTGACTTATTTAAGTTCTAATATAAACGAATAAAACCACGGCTTATATGTAAAGCTTAGTGAGAAGAAGTTGGAAGCATTTTGACTAGTTCTTCCCTGAGCATGCAAATACACCAACCAACCAATTGCACATGATGGGTTGCACTGCAGAGTGATTTAATTCATGTCACAGCACCCAACTGGACACAAAACTCTTCATACTGTTCCTAACTCAATTTATAGACCACCAAATGTCCCTATAAAGTGGCTGTCCTTTCAATGTGACCAACACACCTGTACAAGAGTTAGATCTCAGTATGTTTGCTCTCTCTCAGTACTTTTTGGCTAGCATGGCTGGAATACTAAGGCAGTGTCATATTTGCTTCAATTTTTAAAATAATACCCTTTTTTAATTCCTTCATTTATGAAATAATTGAGATACAGAGAACTTCTAGGGGTTTTTTTCTGCTGTCTGGGAAAGCTGAGCAGCTCTGAATGAAAGAATACTGAAGGTTCTACCTACAAATACTATCAGCCAGGGATATAAGCCTCTGCCTCCTCAGATCCCATTCATATCTGTGGGATTCACATTACTTCTGAATCAGGTATTGTTCTCTTCCTTCTCTGGCACGAGAGTCAAAATTGCAGCAAAGCTGAAGTACCGTAAGAAATCAAAGCAATTAAATTAATGCTGGGGGAAAATACAGCTCTAGTGCAGCAATTAGAACATAATCCTGACTGCAGGCAGTGTGGAAATTCAAAGGGTGACACCAGAGACTCAGCACCTTTCCTCTCAGTCACTGATGGCATGTTTAGGGTTGCAGGGACCCCAAACCACATTAATACAATGTGGTGTTTCCCAGAGTCTCTGATGGGACCATGAGCACACATTCAGCCTCCTCCCCCTGATGAGCTGTTTAATTATGTCTAGATGTGAAGTCTGAAAAGCTTTATAAAATAATGCTGTAAGAAGCAGCAAGATATCTTGTGATATTAACTTCACAAGAGCTCTTTCCATCACACTGTGTGCTCTCCACTCCCATCTATTTCAATGTGGTTTGGGGACACTCAGCAAATTCAAAGAAATGGCCTCAATATCCTTGAGCCTTTAAAGTTCAATACATTATTAATGCTAAATTAATAGGGTTTCCTCTGAAAGGAAACCACTAAGTTCCTTCCTGAGAAGCACCTGTGGTATTGATGTCTCCTCAGGTCTCTGACCCCAGTTGCTCTCTGTACCCCCTAAACTCAAAGTTACCCATCAGCAGTGGCACAAACAGATGGAGACTGTCCTGTCAGCTGCCACAGTCATATTTTTTTCTTTTCCCAAATCTCTGGCTTCAGGAAAGAGAGTTTATTTCTTCATCAGTCTTCCCACAAAGGGGCTGTGTCCAGAATTTGAGTAGCCATCACTGCTTAGGCAAACTCAAGGGGTAGAAATCAAGGTCTCTTCCAATTAACCACAGGAATAATGGCATGACATCAGTACTAGGTGCTTGATCCCACAAAATACACAAACCCCATAGAATTCCATAGGAAGACAGGACGAGTCCTTTTCTCCTGGCTGACATAGCCACAGCGAAACAAAAGCCATCGTGACAAACACTGTCCTTCAAAAGCTAATGACAAAGGGGAGGGAAAATTCTTGTGATTACACTGAATTGGACTCAGAGTCCTGGATTTCTAGTCATCCTGGGGCTGACAGTCAGGGCACTAATCCAGATCATCTCACAGCTCACTGGGCTACCTAAATCCTCAGCACTTAAACTTTATGTCCTGGTGCTTTCTGAGATCACAAAGTCAAAAAAGTGTTTTTCTGGCCATATAATAACAGCTTTGCCAGCATCAAGAAGAAATCTAATGTCAGAGGATAAGCCAAGATATGGATCCATTTCAGGCAATTGCATCATGACAGAAAATTGAACCCATCATAATGTGGCTTTATTGCAATTGCTCTTCCCCATCAACACTTCAGTTCATGAGTTTGTAGCAAGAGTTGGTTCTCAGTCACAAGACAATTCTTAACAGACTGAGGGGGAGAACCCAACTTTGTGGCTAATTTTGCTGAATCAGTAAGTGACAGCCTTTCTTCCAGTAAGCAGCAGTACTTTGAGGGGTGTTAACAAGACTGTGATGCATTTTTCAACATGAAGTATTGTTTCAGACTAAAGCAGATCTTGACTTGCTCAAAATATTGTCAGTACCTCATGCAGATTTTCAAGAGGACCCAGTTTATGCTTATTCCATGGCAAGTACAGAAGAATCATGAACAGCAATGAACTTACTAAATTCCTTTTAAAGTGCCCAAAAGACTTAGTATCATCAGCTTTGTTTCTGTGTGCTACCAAGCAATGCCATGCCATGGGCTATAAAATTCCAAGGTCCATGTTAACAATACAGCGGTTTTATTTAAGTTTCTTTCATTCACATTCCTGGAAAAACTGTGAAAAATAAGTCTATGTTGCTGGAGGCAAGAAAAAAGGACTAGTGAAGGATATTTGCTTCTGAGATCGTTGGGAGAAGTTAGAGCAACTCCCAGAAAAAAATGATTCTTTGAGTCCCCAAAAAGCAAGCAGAGACTCTGGCCCTGTATCATACAAAGCTGCCCCAGGTTGCAAAGTGCTGTGTTACTTCCCCACTACATCACCATGAATCCAAATCCATTTAATAAAACAAAGTGCAAGCTCAGAATCCCACTTGTATTCAACTGGCCACAAAGCAAACTTGAACATTGTGAATCACCAGCATTAATTTACTTCTCATAAATTTAATTTAAAACACAAGATGTAGTTAGGAAAGTAGATAAGAAAATTAAGTTTTCTTACCAACACCTCAATCCACTCACCCTCCTGTAACCCAGAGAGGAGTAACCCCTACAAACAAAATGGAGCACACATTTCACTACTGCCTGTTTACTCCATGTAACCATCAATGTCAGGGTGAAAGGTTATCCAAACCTGAAAAAAGGGAAGAGCACCTTTTTCCCAGACTTCTAAAATCAGAGATGGGAAATCACTATGGAAAACCTGACCTGCAGTGAAAGAACTGAGGAGCAGCAAGAGGGAAAGGCCATTCTGGTCAGAACAGCTGCCAGGATAAGACAAGACAAATAAGAAAAGAATGTGTTTTATTCATCTCAGTTGCCAACCATGTTGTATTATATCAACATTCCCATTCCTTAGTGACTGCTTAGATATTACAGTGATGGCAGCCATATAAAATACCTGAAGATACAGTTTTAGTGGTTTATTTTGGACTGTTTTCCAAAGATATTCCTGAACATTTCAACGGTTTGGAAGCACTGCTTGTTTATCCCACTTGTCAGATGAAGATGGGAAGGAACTTTTCTACTTGTTTTTAATTTGTCACGTTCCCAACCTTGCCAAAAGACATCATTCTCCAGACCTCCCCCACCATTGTTGCTTCCCTGTGTTTCTGTGGAATATCCCTCAGAGATTACTTCTATCATCCATCTGTTCATAGTTGTGTTTATCCACTGATCCTGGAAGAAATCATTCCCTTCCCCCTGTCTGGACTGATTCCTCAGACAGCTCTGCTGCTCTGGCACTCTGATGTAGCTATTCTGTTATTCCTACCCTAACCAACAATATTCTTGACTAGAAATAAAGCAGTTCTGTCCACCTTGGGTGACTGTAGAGCACAGTTCATCTTTCCTAACCCAACTGCATTTCTTGACTTCTTGGTCC
>JAOXXN010000230.1:6674147-6688854 GCA_026770055.1 Myrmophylax atrothorax
ACTGCATTTCTTGACTTCTTGGTCCTTGCAAAGGTGTGTCTTATTCATCCTCCTCAGCCTCTTCATCCACGAGGCAAAAGCAGTGATAGAGATTATGCTTCTTGTCTCTCATGTTTAGTCTTGAAGTTAAGATGGAAGGTATTTCACACTGGCTGTGATTTATGTACCTGCTTCATTTTGCTGTTCCAGAATTTTAATCACTTTCTAAATTATTGATGCAGAAATCCCAGGCAGAATAAATCCCACCTTCATTTAGGTATCTGTTGTTCATAGCTTGCTCTCCTGTCTTTTGAGAGATGAGACTTTGGATACAGAAAAAGGAAAAATTAAAAAGCCACCAAAGGCAGGAATTTTAAAAATGTATCTATTTCAAGGAAATTGCAAGAAGAAATATGTCACTGCAAAGGTTTCATTGGGGTTTTCTGGCTTTCCTTCATCTTTGTGTTCCTGTTTCTTCCAAGTCAAAATCCACAGAAGTTTCAGACAGACTTTTATTCCTGCCAGTACTAAGAGCAAAGAATATTTTTTAGTGAGGGCAAAACCAACTCAAGATTGGAAACAGAAGTCACAGATTTTAAATATATGTATCTTTCCTTATGAACCTGCCACATCTAAAGCAGAGACACCTGGTAGTTCCCAGTGTCCTCTGAAAAGCAAAGAGCATTGCACCTGTAACCCAGGTTCCTTCCACCACTCCATCAATAATACTCACTGCCTACATCATTTAAGTTATAAAAACCCTAAACATTTGCCCATCTATTGGCCTGAATAGACTTTCAAATTCAAACCCACATGCGCAAGTGCAATAGTACAGAGCAATACCCAACAACAGCAGCAGCTCCCAGAGGCCCAGCACAGCAGCTTTCAAAACAGCAGAAACAGAGGGACATCCCTGAATTCAGGCCAATTCAGAGCAGCTCTGCTTGTGCCAGGGAAGATTCTTACTGCATTCAGTTTTGATCAGAGAATGCCTCAATGAATGATGCAGGATAACTCTGGCAAATCCACTGCTCTGCAGCTGCCTGAAGAACACAGCACACACCCTGGAGACACAGACATCCCATACCTGATTATCCACAAACAAATGCCTGCTGAGTCTTCACAGATGCTGAGCAGTGTGGATGGGAACACAGAACAGTGGGATATGCAGATCCATAGATTTATTTCACAGACACAGCATCCCCTGTACCTCCCTCCTTCCCTGCATTTCAGCCTTCCCACTCAAGCCTTGGATTTATGCATGCACAAAGGGTTGCAAGCACAGATGAAAAAGGCCTGGCCAAGCAGATTGTCCTCCTAAAACATCTGCAGTCCTGAAAGGGGAGAATCAACCACATTCTGCTGACAACTGACTTGCCATTTCCTCTACCCTGATTTGCCTTTAGTCACACGTGACACATCTGTTTACCTACCCATCTATTTATCTCTCTGTATATCTCCAAGCAGATACAGATTCTCTGTGTTTCAGCCACAGTACCCAGCACCAGGCTAACGTGGCTGCATGGCTGCAGGGTCAGATCTGCTCCATACCTCCATGCTGAGGAGCACAAGTGGAAAAGGAAAGGGGGGAAAGACAAGCAGAAGTCAGTGATGACTCTGTAGGGAGTAAGTTACTTCTGCTCCTTTGATCATCCAACTGGAATATACTGGATTTTATGCACAGAATCTCAGCCACCCTATAAACTCTTAAATCCACTTGAAATAACCTCCCAACCACCAAAAAAACTAGTCAGGAGACTAACACTTTTTTTAAAAAAAATATTTGGAATACTGACATTACTCTAAAGAAAACAAACTAGTACTTGTGTCAAAACAAATCAAGAAAGTTTGACTTTAGTCTCATAGATATTGTCATGAGAAACTCCCTGAATTTGTTTCAGTTCTCCCTTTGGCATAAATGCCTGCTGAGCTGCTCATGAAACTCTACACTAACCATGAGGGAAACCCAGTGAGGGCTGATGAATAATGCACACAAAGCAAAGTCCACAATCTCTGGCTGGTGATTATGCAAGGAACAACATTACTGACTCTGTAAACTTGGTTTGGAGCCCTGTTTAGACAGGTACTTAGGGTCAAAATTGGACAGGAAGGATCTTACACTAGGCTCCTTTACCCAGTTTGTAACTTCATACCAGACCAGTCCCACTGCAACTGGCATGTGACAATGCCACGTTTTCACTCAGCTCCACAGGAAACTAAGCTCAGTACCAGAAGATGCCAACTTACTTTACACTAGTCAGACTAATCCCCACCCTGCCACACATGCTTGGAGCTGATCCAGCCACATACCTCAAAGGAATCCTGTTTTCTTAAATCCTTATGGTACTGTGTACGTGGCATCTGTTTGTTTCTCCCCCAACACAACTTTGTGCAGCAATATGTTGATAAGACTGCTCTTATTTATTTTTTTTGTAATTTTTGCAGCCCCAGCAAGTTTTAGAGGTCATATGCCAAAACCAATATAAAATACAGGTCACTTGGGAGACCCCATTATTTAGCTGGAGGACAAGCAGTTTAACCTGCTCCAAACTTCTCCTGACCTTCAGACTTCTGGCTAAGTCCTTCCTGTATGTGCCTCTATTTTGCAAAGTCAGACCATGCCATTCCTTCACCTCATGGTTCTCAAATTGTTTACGGTTTTCTTATTGGTGCAGCAGAAGGAGCTTGAGTGTGTAACTCAGAGTTCTGCCAGCAGTCCATGTACCTCGAAGAGTTTTCTTGTACAAGTGATGATTAATAAGATTGAACAAGACTGACCCAGCACTCTGCAGAACAGGACATTTTGATAAATGGTGCTCTTGTGGCAGCTCACACCAGGAGCATTCTGAAACATTCCAGCTGAGTGGAATTCTCCTGATGACTCCAAACACTCAGTGAGAACCGTTCCAGAACAAACCCAAGGGGTTTTGGCGACCCGTCTGTATCAGTCTTTCTTTTTGAGTACGGATTTCTTTAACTGTGATTTTCCAAACTGCAGCCCTTAGTTGGGTTTAAGAAGGTAAGAATGGACGTGTCCTACTGCTCAGTTGGTTAAGTACAGGGTTATGCCAGCAGCAGGTTCATCCAGTGGTGACAATATTCACTTTACAAAGACTTTTCATTTCTTTCTATTATTTTCTGCCATTAGAAAGCAGTCTGAGTGTGTGGGAGATGTCAGGACAGTGAACAAAACCACCTCTGGTATTAAGGAAGCAAATAAGGTTTGTTTACTCCCACAGAACCAGAGGACTACTCAAAAATAATAAATTTGGGGTTTATGCTTTCTTAAAATATCCTCTTCTTCAATGGTAACCCAATAGTTCTCAATATTTATCCTAGCAGCTGTAGGGCAATATTTATTCTAATACTCTTTCTAGGGATAACAGTGGATGGGATTTGAATGGAAAGAGCTACACTCTTATCTCTCCCCTATCCCAGAAATAGCTCATAGTAAAAGAACATTTTTTCTCCTTAATTCAATTGCAAAACTTTTTGGTGAATTTGGTATCATTGGCATTTAGCCAACTCTACTACGTAAGGATACAAGGATGTCAACATATTCCTTTAATTTTTTGCTTAGTTACTTGTTAAAAAAAAAAAAAGAAAGAAAAGGTTTTGTGGACCATGAAGCTCCATTACTGAGTATTAAAACAAACAAAGCCCCAAAAGACTAGACATTCCATTTTGGAAATTAAGTCGATAATCTAAAAGTGATCACTAATCAGTTTTCATCAGACACCTTCAAAGACTTTTCAATACACAATTATGGGCCTGTCACAGATCAGAGGCTAAGCACACATTACAATGTTAGGCATTACCCACTCTGCTGCTATTAAACACAGTGGGAATCCACAGATAACACTGCTGTAATTTGAGTAAATGTCAAGGTGATGCAGGAGCTCAGCAAATTTCAACTGTCTCACTAAGCACAACAATTCTGAAATCCTGTCACCTCTGATCTCAAGTGCCAATCTTTCTCCTCTTCCCTGAACAACTTTTCATTCATCCCAGGTAGAAAAAAGTGACAAAGAAATGCTAAAGACAGACTAAGTAAGGAAACTAAGTTAACCCTAAACTCCAAACGCCTGCTTAAACAACAGCACCACTTTCCTTCCATCTGCATTCAGCTACATTATTGAATTTACTGCGGCTTCATGTGCGCTGCGGCTGTGGTGAAAGGTGGTTGACAGTAGTAACTGACATTAGGGACATACAATGGTCTGTTTCCTTGGAATAATTATCCTCCTAAACAGGCATTTTGTATTATTCATCATCTAGTCATCCTTCTCCCTGGCTCTGCTTCCCAACGAAGTCAAAGTCTTGTCTACAAACCCAGAGGCTCCATCAATTCATGTGAAGTCAGTCAATAGAAACCAGTACAGTATTAGCTGGGTTAGTGGCACAACTGCAAACACAATTTCACCCATAAATCAACCTAAATGAGGTCAGAATCCACTTAAAATGTTAACACAGGAATTTGCATTGGGTTCAACTAATGCAGTAAAAGCTGGCATCATTTACCCTATTTCAGCTCTGAGTACCAACCAGCTGGAAGCTGCCCTGCCTCACATAAATCTGCACTAAGAATGATACAAGATTTGGACCTGGAAGCCTCAAGACCCTCAAGGCACCTTTTGCATTACTTTATAGTCTGTCTGGGCAATTATCTCTGTGAAATGCAGTGCAAAGCAGGACCATTCTGATCTGGCAGTGAGTCCCCCAGCTCTGACCTACCCAAAGATGTTTGTACACACCGAGCAGCAGCATCTCTTTATTTCTGGATAACAAGGAGTGGAAAACATTTTGAGATATTGGAATAAAAGGTACTATAGAAATAGCAGTGTTTTAATAGCTTACATTTCTCTAGGCTTTGAATTAAGAACCACAGTCACTCCTAATGGATTAAAACATGACATGTTTTACTTACCTCCTACACATGCTGGTATCCTTGATAAAAGGCTACTGTAGGCATTCTTTAACACTCCTCTATGCATTAGAAGAGCTGAATGGTCTGTGATCCTCAACACAGATTAAGCAGCACTTTAGGGGCTGGATGAAAGCAGCCACCTCATTACATATGGCTCACAGCCACTCTGGTGTTATCCTACAGTAACATGACAAAAATAAGATGAATTTCAGCGTTTTCTCTGTCCCCTCAAAAAGACCTGTCTCGACTCTAGGATGGAAAAGGTCTCCAAATCTCATTCTAGGCCACAGGGAACAAGAGGACTGCTGCCACAACAAAGCTGTGATACCTCTGGCATTGCTTCCTGCTGTGTAGGCAGCAAAGGCTTGTCTTGTTAAGGGTCTGATCTTCTTTCTCCTCCACTCAGTTCTGATAAAATCCACAATGACCTCAGCAGAACATGATCTCAACACAGACCAGCACCCAAAAATTATATAAGAACCTAATGGTTTGGGGTCAGATAAACTGGTTCAGGTGAGAACTGGTACTTGGAAGTAGAAAAACTGGGTAAAAGGAGAGAGCTGGCTTTGCTTTATGCTTTGAGATGTCTGTCCGAGCAGGTTTTTCCTCGCCTTAACCTGGGACTGAGCTAGAAAGAAAGGGCTGCTTAGACCTTCAGTGCAGAAGAAAACCCTCAAAGGCTCATTAATTGAGGCCAACCAGGCAGTGCAAAGCCACATCAGCCAGACTTGCTGGCACTTCAAGGCAGAAGTATCATGGATTTTTAGCACAATTCAAACTCCTATAATGTTTGATTTCTGAGCCTTTCTGAACAGGTTGTGTCCCTTTTCTACAAACGTGCAGCAGAATGACAGAGTCAGAGAAAGATATTCTGTACCTTTGATTAGCCAATTGATGGCCCCAGTGTACATTTTTTGCAGTATTTAGACTTGCAGATCATTTGATAAATACAAAATATTTCTCCCAATGACCTGTTTCAGCTGTGACTGCTCAGCATTTCTGCAAATCAGGCCTTGGAGGAAACAAGGAACACACAATTAGTGACCACCCTTGAAAAGTTTGATTAAAGTGTGTTGCCAAGCAACACAAATTCTGGCAGAGACAGTGATAAAATTCTATTCTCTAGATAAGCCTTAAATTCCTCTGTGACTATCTTTTCCTCTTCCTGCAATCCCTTCCTTTATTCACTGCATCCCACAACCTCTGCAATAAAACAAGAATGTTCTAAATTGGTATATTTCCCCACACAACCCTTGCACTGGTATTTCTAAAGTGTTAAGATAAGTTTAGATTCTGAGTGTATATGAATTCCTCACTTCCCTCTCTTCTCATTTTTTAATAAAACAAAAAAAAATCTAACAAAAAGCATAATTTAGTGCCTATCAAAGTGATGACAAGATTAGGTCTTTCCCCTCTTTTTCCCACACCTAACTGGTTCTCAGTCTGATTTTTCTTCCTCCTTCTCTCTCTGCCTCCACCATTCCACAGCTTCTCATTGGGACCCAATCTCCTCCACACCAGCTGTCTGCTTGTCTCCCCACCCAACAGCCAGCACAGCTGCCTTCCCCCAGCCAGCCAGTCCTAACCCTGCCCTAAACCCAGCCCAAAGCTCTTCACTTGGTAACACGTAGGCTTTGGAACTTATTTTGAGCTTACCAAGGAAATCTGTTTCTCTCAGATGCTGACTCCATTTTTATCATGCTTATATATGCAAATCTATGGATGTGTGTGATGTGGTGTATGTACATCTGTGGGCATAATATTTGCAACCATAATAGATGTGAATGTAATTTCTATGAAAGAACAACAGCAGATCAGATCAACCAACCTGGGAAGAACCCAGTGCATGAGACATGAGTGCTTCCTTTCAGAGTGGGTTACTGCAGAGCTGCTGGGAGCGGGAGAGGGAATGTTCCTGGGGAAGTGAGTAGAGAGAGCAGCAGTTACAGCAGGAAAAAGAAGCCTGAAGAAAGGGGCAGGCACTGCCCTAAGCAGGGACAGAACCAGGGGGCACAGGTATTGAGCTGAGCTGATTTTTAGCAAAGGTCCTGAAAGAAAGGAATCCCAGTGGGGGAAGCCTGCAAAGCAGGGGTGAAGCTCTAAGCTCCTGACACCCATGGCCAATTCCTGTTCCAGCTCTTTCACACTCCTCCCTTCTCTGGCCAAGTATTCTCAAAGCTGCTCCATCTCCCATTATCCCATATCCTGCATGCAGGTACAAGCAAGTTTGGGAATTGTTGATCTGCAGCAACAGTAAGCAGAAAAAAAGAATACAAAATTGGCAGCTAAGAACTTCACCTAAAAGCTTCCAGCCATTACAGCTACAGGCTTAGGAATCTCCTGAGCCAGAGGTTCCACTGTATTACATTGCAAGTAGCTGAGGATAATAAAGGCCCGCAGGTCTCACCTCCAGGAAGAGACAGCCTGTAGCCAGATGTATATTTAGGAAGATCAGGGGAGCTGTGCTGCCTTACTGTGCAGGATATAATTTGGGTAGTAGTAGCATCCAAAAGCTCCAATTAGGAGGAGAGCTCCATCCTGTCAAGCCCAGGATGAACAGCCCCAGCCAGGCATTCCCCATCCCAGGGAGCCAACCAGGCTGCCTTCATGTGCTTCTAATTGGGCTCTGCTGGAGACTGATCCCAAATCTGCAACATTTGCAGAGTGCAGCTGTTTGTTTACTCCACTGGACTGGAACACGAGAATTACTGTAGTGTCTCCCCTGTGAAATGCAAGCCTGGCCAATATACTAAAGGATAGAACTGAGAGTCCAATGATAAGTTCTAACACATACCTTTGTCCTCCAGGCTGCAGGTATTTGACAGGCTCATCAATTCCTGTCTATCATAAAAAAACTGAGCTCAGCCCTGCAGGCTCAATAAATGGGACATTCATGGCTCAGACATGCCTATGGGAAGTTGCTACCTCCATCCAGATATTTCAGGTGATATTTTGACCTTCCCCCAATTTTGGGGAGGAAATCAGAGCAAGGAGAGAAAAAAGAAAATACGATGTACATCCATTTTCCTCCTTTTTAATTTTGTATCAGAAATGAATTGGCATTTCCCTGGTGGCCACTAATAGTAAATCTGCTTTCAAATCAGCCCCTCCTGAAACAGCCTTTTGTTGACATACCATTGGGATATTTACATGTTACTTTAGACACTTTGGGTGTCCTCAACAATGCAGAAATGCTGAGCTCCTAAATATGACATGAGAGCCATACTGTCATTTATACCACAACTAAACAGTTCTATGGGAGGGTTCATTAAACTCATCATAGACTTCTTTGAAAAAAACCCAAAAAACAGCTGTTTTGAGGCTGATAAAAGAGCAAAACCAAAGTCCAGGTTCCAAGTTCAAATAAATTCCATCCTGTAGATAACAAGTAGGAGATTCTCCTGGGGACAGTGGGAACTAAAACTGTTGCCCTTCTTGAGGAACAGGTTTGTTAGGTAAGGCACCAGGGAAAGGAGGCCACAGAAAACACGTGTAATGTTTCAGCATCACCAGAGTTTAACCTGGGAAGGTTTGTCCTGGAAAGCTTCCAACTCTGCCAGCTCTTCCTTACATAGTGGATTTTATTCCACAGCTGAAGACCTTCAAAATAACAAAACCATGCAAAGGAAAAGCAGATTGACTTTTTGGCAGGAAGTCAATGTGCAAATACTAATGAAATAATCTCAGTAAGTAGTCAGGCTCCTCAAAGGTCAACAGTTACATAGTGGAGAATTTCAGCATTTAAGTTATTAACAATTTTGTCTTCAAGGATTCTGACAGTTTCTGTGCTCTGAGTTAAGGGCTTTAAAAAAATAATGGAGATTTGATGACTGAACAGCCAAGGTCTCTGTATCTCTGTCTCTGTGACTCTTCAGACAAAGAGACTGCATGGAAAAAATGTGCATAAAAGGTAGGCAGACTTCTTGTCTGTGCTCAGAAACTGTACAGGATAAATTTAGATTGGTTTTGTCGGATTCACTTCAGCCTCTTCCAAATAAAGAAACCAAATTAATACAAACCAGGTTAATGTCATCCTAGGAGTGCCTATACAGCATTTTGTAGCCCTTCACTGAAACTGGTCGATTTTAAATAGCCTTTTATTTAGACTTTGCTTTCAGAATATGAAATATCCCTAGCCAACAGAAAATCAAAAACACAAATACAAAATACTAGGAGAGATTGCTGAATTTTCACTTCTCTTTGTGCCCATTTAGACCAGTTCAAACAAAGAACGGTTGGTTTCTTCCTGTAAAAATGGTAGGGGGACATCTCACTCCCACTTAATGTACTACCCACTTTTTAGCTTCCTAACACAGGTCAACTATGAGAGAAATGTGAACTAAATCCTGACTTTTGATGAACCATGGAATCACCAACAGCTTAACCCGCCTGATCCAACCCTTTACTGAAGAAAAGCATACGAGAAACAAGAAGGGAACACCCTATTTCTGGTTACACTGATGTGTTTGGGACTGCCAGTCAGATCCCATCAGTCCCAAATCAGAGTAATAAAGAAGCCTGAAACGAGAATTCTTATCTGCCACTTGGATTTCTGCATCTCTCACCACCAATATGAAACATAAGGAAACTAAATTCCACCCTGGCACAATGGCCTTTTGACTTACACATCAAAGCTCTGCCTCTGCAGCAAAGGTACATTCAAGGCTGAGAAAGCCAAAAAGTAACATCTCTATATTTCATCTACTCAAAGTGTCATCAGGACAAAAAGAAGAGCTAAATATTATAGAGAAAGTGATCTCAAGGAAAAGGAGAGGTACCTCAGGTGACACATGTAAATGGAGGTGGGATATAAAGTGTTGCAGATAGAGAAGTTTCATGTCCAGCATTAAAACATAAAAGGAAATAGCTGTTGACTGTGACAGTACCAAAGCACAAACACAGTGAGGGTGAAAGGAACACAGACATTTTACCCAGCCTGTGAGAAAGTGGCCTGTGCCTGGACTTGGCTAAATCAGAACTATTTCACCAATGTATTCGTAACTCTACAGCTATAGTGAAAACTGCTCATGAATAGCACAGTAAGTTCCGACCTTCTGAGCACTCACTGCAGTAACATGGTCTGTTTCCCAACATCTTTGCAGTCCTTGGAGAGGTGTAGCTGCAGATTTAATGAGCAATGCATACCATCTGTTAATATTGCCTCTAAGAGCAACTGAGAAAAAAACAGCAATACCAAAAGTGCAAGAGATGGCAGAAGCTTTAGAAAAATGGACCATCAATAACTGGGCTCTCTGTGTATGACTGCTGTGAAAACAAATCCCCCCAAATGAGCAGCCTACATGTTTATTTTGCAACTGTTACAATATTTAAGTCAGTCTTTAACCTGGATTAGAACGGTGCAATAAACATTCAGTTGAATAGAGGCAGTGGGCATTTTACCTGTGATCAAATCAAACTCACCAAGGTGCCACACCCCAGGACCTGAGCCTGCAGGACCCGTGTCCTGGGGTCACTCCTTTCTCCAACAAACCAGAACAGCTCTTTTTGAGTAATGCTGATCTATGCAAACATGGGATCTGGCTGCTTGTTGGTTTACGCTCAAGCCAAGCAGGTAAAAACTGCAATCCTTCCAACTGAGTTGTATTTCTCCCTTACTCAATAGCTATAAATAACTCCAGCGTATGCTGGACTGGGGACAGTCAAGCCCTTGGTCCCCAAGGACCTGATTAGCAGCAGGAGCTGCTCAGTGGCAAGACCAACGAACCAGCTAAAGATCAGGGTTCACAGAATCACAGAATTACTCTGCCTGCAAGGGACCCCAGGTGTGCTTTCCACCCCTGGAACTCAGACCCAGGTCTGACATCACCTGCAAAGTGCAGCTGAAGCTTCAAAGCCTGTCTATGAAGCTGCAGACGTTAAGACTCTTAGGGTCCAAGTTTAATTAATGTCTACTATCTCCAGTTAGTCTTCTAGAGAACATGACCTGAGGACAAGACTCCTGTTTAGCTGCTATCAGGTATTTCCATTGTAAATGAGGTAACTTTTTCCTTTCAGTTTCACAATAACTGTTCTCATTGATCCATTCATCTCAATAAGTGTGATTATTGTTTTACTGGGATGGTGAACTCTAATTTCCTACAGGATAAGGACAGTATTTCCTAATAGCTGGCAGGACAATACCTTAATTTTCTTCATCCAGTCATATACATTTAATTATTTCATTACTAATTTCTTCTTCCTCAAGAGAGCTTGACAAAAATTCATTTAAGTGCTTTGGGTTGACTTCCATAGTCACAGTTTTATTTGAACACAATATTAAACCCAGAGGGAAAGAAAGAAAGAACTGGAGGTCCACAGTTTGCATGATGAGGTATCTTTGGCCTACTTTATCCTACAAAGCTTTGTGACAAGAACAGATGTAAAAGCTCCTTGCAGTCCTTAATCAAGACATACTATTACTGAGATAACCAGAAGGCAAAAGAATAAGCCAAGTCACCAGGGTTCAGAAACAGAGATGGCTGCATGAAATAAAGGGTTTATTTTAATCACAGGACTTTCCCTGTCAGAGTTTAAGTCAATTATAAAGTTAAAGCCCCATTACCTTGCTGTATGCATGTATACTACAAGTGTATTCTATATGTTTAATTTAATAATAATAAAATTTTATGACATTCTGACCCTTTGAATCAGAAATGCATTATTTTTCAATTGATTTAATGGGTTATTAATTTATACAAATTGCAAATAGAGATTACTCCCCTTTCCCAAGCAGATTAATGCAAGTCCAGTAAAATGCAGAACTATCCTTTTTACTTTCACATCTTCTGCAGTGAACACAAAGGCAAAAAAACTCTGCTTGTGTTCAGAAAGACAGGTATCAAAAACACACTCAAGATGTAATTAGGTGATTATTCAACTGTGTTTCCTGTTACAGAGATAGTCATATTGCAGTTTATAAATAGACACCAAAACCTAGCTGTGTAGAGCCATTATTTATTCAACCAAACCCCAAATAAACAACTTGTGTGTGTCATGCAGACATTGTGCATGTCCACACCTCTCTGGAAGGCACCAGGTACTTACCTTCCATCAAAGGAAGTGATGTTTAAAAGAATCTATTTTACATTCTTCCAGAACTCAAAATCAAACTCTACTTCTTGTAATTTCCCTTTTATCACAAAGTATTGCACAGAATTACAAATACAGGAAACCTAAACCAATTCCAATTTGCAGCCTTTAGCACAGATGTGGTAAACAGAGCCCCAAACACACCCAGGGGGCTCCATCCCTGTCCTTGCCCCATGTAAAGGGACCCCCTCAGATTAAACACCCCCCAAACGCTCCCAGCCACAATCACAGGGTGATTTCTTCCCCAGTCTCTTCCCTCTGCCTTTTCTCTCTCCCAAACTGTGCTGATGGAGACCTGTTAAAACCCCTCATGCATCTTATTTGCAGATCTCTGCTGAAACCCAAACCACTGCACTGTTGTGCCCAAAGTTACCTCATCTCTCAGTAGATGGATGAACTGTTTCCTCATTTCTTTCCTCTCTCTTTTTTTTGTTTGTTTGTACATTGTTTTTTTACCTGGAGAATATTTTTTTCTACCTGCACAAAACTTAAGTACCGAAAATAAATACAGACATTCTACCTGTGCTTGATCTCTCGGAAAAGCCCAGGGCCCCAAGATCACTGTCTCAAAGAGCAATAAATAATAGGATACTGCTAACACCAAACATGAAGAAAGATAGTTAAAACCTTTACAAATCCATATCTCTCAGTTACTTAACAATCTATAGGTTCAGTCAATTTAAAAGCTCTAGGAACAGGGGTTTAGTGGATTAGTAACAACAGACCATTAATCTCTGCAGCCTCAATTTTAATCCAGCCATAACCAAAGTGATTGAAAATCATTCAGACCACATGACTATTAAAGCTCCCAGACATGTTCTCTCACATACCTGAACCCCCACAGCAGAGGGCACAGGATGTTCCTGAGGGGACTGTCACCAAGAGCCCTCTGCTTGATGCTTAAACTGAACTCCCTGCCAACACTTTTGGCTGAGTAATTCCACTGCACACTGCTCTGTGAACAGCTTGTTTCAAGATTTGATTTTACACTTTAGTTCAGCCTGTATTAGCAAAGCTTCCTTTCTTTCCTGGCAAAATGTCCAAAACAAAGTTGGCTAAAACAAATACTTTTTTGTTTCTACATAAGATTTTAAATAAATGTGTAGGAATTGATGACTGTCATTCTGAGCAAATGCCAGGAGATTATTTCTGTACGGTTTATATAATATCAGGGAAAGTTACATACAAAACATTTAAGAGTTTTAAAAATAATGCAATAGTATTACATCATATAGTCTGCTTTTATATATAAGAATGTTCTGTTTCAAAGATTTTAAGTTCTGGAGTATTCAGTGAATAGAATCAATTCTTAGATGACCATTAATAATGTGACAATATCATGTGACCAAGTCACACTTACGGGGTCCTCCACAACAGTTGTCATGAGACCTGTAATGAAGCCATTGAAAGGGAGACCTTGCAAAAAGGATTTAAATTCAGCTGTTACTGGTTGGGGTCTGAAATTTGAGCCACAGGCTCTTTTTCAGGAGCATTAATGGAAGATGCTGACTACCTTGTAGTCAGAAGTGCTCTATTATTACTGCAAAGTAAGTAAGAATTAAAAACATAAACCCGCAGTAGATGCAGAAGGTCCCAGTTTATATATAAACTAAAACTATAAACTTATAAGCACAAGTTCTGAGAGTTACTTGCTGCTGTCTCTGGAGCAACAAGCAGAGCCAAGGCAGGACACTGACAGGAGGAGAGAGAGGAGGAAGGTTGCAGGCTCTGTGCCCTTTGGTAGGCACAGCCCAAACATGTAAACATGATGTAAATGCATTGTAGAGTAGTCCAGCTAGTGCAAAACTTCTGTAAACTTTCTTGCCCCGGTAGACATTGATTTATAATATTATATAGGGGCCTCACCTCGTTTAAAACGTGAGGAATTTTTCCACTGATGCAGATGAAAATGCCACCACCTTCTCTCAACAGCAGAGAGGACACGTTGGGCTTGTTTGGTCCCAGACAGATGGACAGACAGAACCTCCTGCATTTTTAAATATCCCCCACAAGCAGTTTTCTCTATCAGTCTGACTAAACTCTGCTTATCCAATCTAGACTGTGCCAGCTGCTTGCACAAAACTGGCAGGAGGTTTCCCAAGCACCCCTTCCTGTAGGTACCACCTGCTAGAGAGGGTGTTCCCTGCTCACTCAACACAGCTGTGCCCCTGTCCCTTCACAGGCTCTACCCTCCATGTCCTCTTCCTATCAGGACTTCAGGTCTACTCAAGATAAAATTGTGCTGGAAAGAAAGTGAACAGAATTCACACATGAAAAGCATTGTGTCTAACCACTCACCTCTTGTAATTTCACTTCTTAGTCTTTTGGTTGTGTTTATCATAGTCCAGGGAAAATATGTTTACTGTTGTGGAAAATGGGGTTTGCTTCATGCAGGGCATCCATATAGTGAGAATTAACAAATTATAATCCAGTTTATTTTAATTGTGACTGTACAGTTTCTCTTGCTATGTTAGTCATACTAGAAAAGTCTGTGTCTTCACTTTACCACACAAAGAACTGACACTATTTTACCTGGATAGAAACCTGTTTTCTACACAACTGTATTTAAAGACAGATTATGAAAATTGCTGCTCATTTTAGCTGGGCTTTTCCAAAGATTTTGTATTATTCATGTATTATACCACTGCTACTCCACGCTTTAGCAAAGCACTTCAGCACAGCCTTAATCTAAGTTGTTTTATGGAATTACAT
>JAOXXN010000230.1:6700864-6728168 GCA_026770055.1 Myrmophylax atrothorax
CCTCCCTCTTTCCTTCCCTCCCTCGCGGCCGCCTCGGCGGTCTTGTCTTCTCGGGCGCATTCCTGGAGATGCTGCTGCTCACTTTGTTTAAAAAAAAAAAAGTGGGTCCGATTTTATTTTTCTATCACGCTCTTTTTTTTTTTAAAAAAAAAAAGCGCACCTGGTGCGGGGAGAGGCTGGTTCCCCTGGCTGCGGGTGGGGAAAGTGGGCGCAGCGAGGCAGCGCTGCCGGAGTCAGGGGGCTGTGGGCTGCGGAGCTGCGCGGCGCGGGGAGGTGGGCAGGGGCTGCCCCGGGCCGCGGTGCCCGGCGGGTGGCTCGGGATGTCGTGGAAGAAGGGAGGGGACAGGGGCTTTGGGCTGCGAACGAAAATCCCGGCTCAGGGCAGGTGTGAAAAGGTGCGTCCTGCGACTGCGGATGCCTTCATTGATCCCAGTAAGCCAGAGGGAAGGAGGAGGGAGAGAGATGCTTTGGGTATCAAACTGATATCCCAGCTCTTGGCAGGTGTGCAGAGGTCATACTACAAACACTCCGGCGGGGGATGCATGCATAATAGGTTGAAAAGAGATTGGTTTATAAACAGTTCTCCAACCTAGGGCATACTTTTAAAACACACGTATGGATTCTAGCAGAATGAGGATGCCTGTATATCTGAATGGGAAGGGAGAGCACCTTTAAGAGAAGAAACCATAGTCTGCATTGTTATTTTCATCATCTCTGAGAAATGTGTAGGAGTCATAGGTTTCAAATATACCTGATGGTATTTAATTGTGGTAGATCAGATTTCTTGAGTGCTTCAAAGCAACCGGATGGGACAAAATCACTATTTTGAAAGGAAGGATTAGACTGCAGGCACTTAAGGGGATTCTTGTGTTCATTTTGCTACTTCCCAGGGTGGTGTAAGTGCTCTTTGCATTGCAGCAGTCTCTGCTGATGTTTACTCCATCTCTTCTCATGGCTTATAAAGAGATTCAGGATTTTAATAAATTAATTGCCATCATCTGCCCAGGGAGAACAGTGAGGCTGGACATGAGACACAGTCACTCAAAGCTTTAGGGACAAATGGCTTAACTTAAAGAATTCCCATATATATGGACAGATTTTCATGAAACAATGGGGCTGTGCAGCAAGAGGGAATCATTTCCTTGACAGGATTGCAGAATGCTGGGCATCATTTCTATAGTCAAGTTTTAAGCATCCTATGCAATTCTTTTCTTTATGCCTTATTAAAATCCAGGTTAATATCTCCTGGTATTATAAAAGGCATGAGTAGCATCCTCTGTTTCTAGAGTAGATGTCTTTAAGCATGCTTTAGGAAATGCTCAGGAAAGATTTCCGTTGATGTTTACTAAACTCCTTTACTCAAACAGATGAACGTTTTCCATGGATTTGCCTGTAAATTCTGTTTTGGTTTTTCCCAGCTAATTTCTTACAATAACATCCCAATCCAGAACATAATAAACATGCAAAGAGACCTTGTCTTTTATATTTACACAGACATCTTTGTTCCTAAACTAGTCTCCTTGAAATGATGACATTACATGTGGGACACTAAATGTCTCAAGTGAGATGACCTGCCCTAAAAGAGTGTGTTGACCATTAAGTCAGCAAAGAACAGAATTAGTGATGAAAGAATGCCAAATCCTAAGGGCAAGCTCATGTTTAATGCCTACTGATGCCAGTGGGGTTTTAATATGAGTTTAATGGCAGGAAAAAATTATGTAGTGGATGTTAGTTGTTAGCAGATAGCCAAAACTGCCAATTACATTAATTTTTGTGAATCTTTTTAGTGTGGCAAGCTTATCATCCTCATGTAAACCTTATTTCAGTGGCCTGTGATAAATAAGTAGTTTATACCTCACATTGAAAAATCTATGAGGGATCAAAGACAACTTGAAAGTTTTCTTCACCTGGAAAAAACAGTTGTGAGCTCAGAAACTTGTGGGAGTTTTAATCTAGATAAATAATAATGAGTTAATTCTGCTTCATTTACTGGTTGTGATGTTATTTGACTGGCAGTGGCCTTCATGCTTGGTTTTGAAGTCATTAAGGCCATATTGGCTGCTGCAGCTCTACAGGAAAGCTTAGATCAATAAAGTTGAATGGATGTCAATACAGGCCTATTCCAAAGCCCACTGAAATCAATTGGAATATTTCTGCAGACTTAGATGAGGTTTGGATCAGGCTTTCACTGTAGAGTTTGGTACAGTATAGTTGATCCCAAGAGAAATGGTTTAATATAGTAGGGTGTATTTGGGTAGGAGCAGAACATCACTCTGCTGTGTGTGTTGGTGGGAAATTCCAAACAGACAGAAGTGCTGGCTGCAGCATCCAGTTTTTATTGGATGGCTTTCCATTCAAAACTCCTGTAGCTCACGGAAATGGAGTTGATATTTACTGCATTTATATGAGTTCTGTTCATATTTATACAGTTGGCTGAACTTCTTAAACTTAATCTTGGTAACCTTTAAGCTGCACTGAAGTCACTGGACTACTCATGTGTCTAGAGGTAAAAATGAGAGCAAAGTGGTTTTAGCTCTCTGAAGCATGTTTGTGTAGTTTAGTTGTGAGGATTTTACTATCTCGAAGCTGTGGCTGGGATTTCTGTCAGTTTAGAAGTACTCAATGTATTAATTACAAGCTGGACACTTAGTTTCTTCAGGCCAGATTTACAGAGAAAGACTCTTAGGTTTATCTAGGCAAACAGTTCAAAAAGTGCTTACTAAATCCACATGCTTAAAGGTTTTTATACCAACATAACACATTCCAGCTCAGTAAAGCGGAATTAAGGTTCTTACCTTCTCAGAAGAGCCAGCATTTGACTCATTTGACTCAAAAGTAGCTTGGATCAGAAGAGATCAATTGTAGGAACGGTTTTGAACTGGGCAACTTTTGAGCAAAATGGCTTGAACCCGTGACTTACATTGTGTTGATGGAAGAGTTTGCTGCCATCCATCCCTGCTGCTCTGCTCAAGGTTCCCCTTGATCGAGTACAGCAGTTTTCCTGTGCACTCCCTGGCTCATTGCTGCCAAAATAAGTCAGATCAGCAAGGCCCTGCTGTTGAAGCTACCTAAAGATTCTGGCATCTTTCCAGCAATTAAACTGGCAGAGCTGGAACAGTTCCTGCTCTGGCTTGCTCTCCCCTGTCCCAGGGGCTGCTGGCCCCATGGCAGGGATGATGGAAGGACTTGTGAGTCAGCTTCTGAATTACC
This sequence comes from Myrmophylax atrothorax, assembly GCA_026770055.1. Taxonomy (NCBI): domain Eukaryota; kingdom Metazoa; phylum Chordata; class Aves; order Passeriformes; family Thamnophilidae; genus Myrmophylax; species Myrmophylax atrothorax. Next base: position 6,704,075 of record JAOXXN010000230.1, read on the forward strand.
TCTGGGGACAGCCTGGCATCCAGGCATGAACCAAAATCAATGCTGCATCACTATCAAAGAGAGGGCCAGTGCTGTGATTCCCTAAGGGGAAGGAATGCTCATGGGTCCTCACATCCACATGGGCATTTGAAGATCATCCAAACCATCAATCCGGCTCAGGGAACTTTGCCAATCTGTACCAGAACTGGGCCTTAACCACAGCTGAAATGAAAGTGGTTTTCTGGAATAAATTATCATAGGGTAGCATTGCACTTTGCTGCCATAGATCATATAAATGTGACACTGCCTCCTTGGCTCAAGTTTATTCTAGATTTACACTTATATTCCAGGTTAAACTTGCATTAGTAGTTTTCTATTGCAAGTAACTGATTTCTTTGGAGAAGACAGAAAGGATTTTTGTACATTCAAGCCTCTTTCTATGCAAGTTCCATTACCTTCAGATGAGACAGTAAAATATCATAATACATTGCAAAAAACTACCAGAAAAATTCTGTGCATTCCATGCAAATTTTCAAAGCTATGGTAAAGAATTACATGCACATTTCTTTTATAATAAGAAACAAAAATTTATCTACTGATACTTTTGGGACTTCTTTATTTCCTGTACATGGAACTCTAATCTCAAGGAGTAAGTATGGGATTAGGAAGCAATTTATAGTGCTGATTGTGCCAGCATTGACTTTGTGGCTTCTGACGAGCTGTCTGTGTCTCATTATCTTGCCTTTATGGAAAGGGCTACAGTTCAGCAAGGAATTCAGTAAGACCAGGTTAATAATTTGCAGGAAGAAAGGACAAATAGTTCTCCAGTGCCCTGGCTCCTTTGAGCATCACTGGCCAGCAAGTGGTGAGGAAGGACAGGGCTCAGCCAGTTCCAGCCCTGGCTCTGTGGGACGTGCTGTGTTACTGGTCCCAGTCTGCTGTGTTACTGGTCCCAGTCAGCCAGGGAGGATGGGGATCAAAGGCTCCATTTAGGGTTGTGGAAAATTCCCTCTTGTCAGCAGTGCTGCCCACAGCTTGGTATTTGTCTAGGCCTGAACTCAGCCCCTTTAGTCATGTACCTCATTTTAAGCTTTTAGAGAGCCCCACTGCAATTACAAAGATATTTAAGTAACTTCTTGGTTCAGAGGTTAAGAGAGTGAGTATTTGAAAGCCACTACCAACAGGTGGGTTGCTGAGAATGTAACTATAAATTCTGAGTGGTAATATTGCCACTTAATTTCCAGTTCTCCTGTTCAATATATTCTTACTGCCATGCTTTCTTGTATTTTCTGATATCTTCAGTGCTTATAAATAGTGCTGATCTCACTAAGGAAACTGATAAAAAATTTAACATATCATTGGAAAAGTGCAGCCTCTAAGAACCCATCAGTGCAATGCACATTAAGGTAATTCTTTTCTTGTATTGATGGTCCTTATCAAAATTGAGGTGGAATTTACATTTTACTGGTAGAGATAACGATGCAATTTATTTGAAGTTAAAAACACCCCCAACAAAGGAAGAAGGAAGATGACTGGCACTTAACTATTGAGTCAATCAATGTGTTTTTCCTGTGAGTCAGTCTATTCATTATAATAAAGACTTACTTTCTGTCCAACCCCCTTTTTCATGTCTGAACCCCAGCAAACAGTGCTAAGACATCAAGTATTTGTGAAATAACATTCCTCTAATCCAAAAAGACATATGTAAAATGCAATGGGTTAGTTTTTCTGGAAGTGAGAGTTCAGTCACAAAAGTGTTTAAAATGTAATGCCATCCTGCAGTTCTTCAATAAACCTCAGTAGGTTCTTTGGGGTTTTGGCAGCTTGGCACCCACAGAATTAGGTTTTTCTGGGAAGGCATGGAGAGGGGGAAAAATGATTTTTTTTTTTTTTGCTAGTGTCAAAGCCACTGGATAAAATTGACTTCAATTGGTGCAGCGATTCCAGTCCTTGGAATATTTGTATTTCCCACAGCTGAGGAGTAGACTAGGGAACTTGCCTGTAAAAAAATAATTTAAAAGATGAAAAAAACCCCAGGATTTGAGAGGTGAGTTGTTTTTGTAATAACTGACTGCACTGTAATCCAAGAGTGGGGGATGATGAGAAAGGATATTGTTTTCACTCCTTTTGGCTTTGACTCAAATCAGAGTCTCCATGGATGGATGTAAGTTGTGCCAAACTCCCAGTGTTCCAGCAGGGACATTCTGGCACACAGGGCTGCTTGGTCTCTGTTGATGCCACTTTTATGTCCCCTTCATATATCAACCCCTCAGCCTCCCTGGCTCAGGTGGGCTGGTTTGAAATGCTCTTTGCACTTGCACCTTGTCCCAGAACCTGTGCCAGAACATTTCTGCCCCATTCAGGCAACTTCTCTTGGTGTAAGGGAGACAATGTCTAAAACCACCTGCAGCAGCTACAAAGCAGGAAAGAGAACTTCTTGCTTTCTGTTCTTCTGCCACCATCCTCATCTCTTGCAAGTTTGAATTAATTAAAAGATCAAAAGCAATATGTATTTTTTGATTAGAGAATTCTTTGTCATCTCAATATAAAAGAAAAGAACACACATCTTGCAAATTATTCTGATATGGATCTTACTGGTTCCTCATTACAGATTTTGACAGCTAGTTGTCACCTGGTGCCTGTTTAGTATAATTTCTTCTGCCACATAGAAAAATGGTGATTGCAATATCATATTAATGTTATACATGTCTGAGTCAAGGCAGCCATGCTGGAAATTTTAAGCCTGTGCTGCTCTCGAGGTGCATTGAGTTGGAAACTCATGTTCCCATCACGATGTAAGAGGTGTCTTGCCACTTTTCCCGTTGTGCTGGGATTTGCTACTGAGACATTTGGCAGGAGAAAAGTGAGCTCTGAGCACATGTTGTTTCCTGTGTGGCTGCCCAGGGAGAGGTGGATGAACTCCTGAGAAGTTGTTCTCTCTTTGCACTAGAACCTAAAGGATGTATAGATAGGAAAAAAGTCACATTCCTTGCCTTCTCTGTGTGGATGTAATTTAGGTTTGTGCACATGTGGAATATGATGCACAATCTTGTTAAAGTTGTTGCCTGTTTCTAGCTGCAGATTTTCTGCATTAATGCATGAACTGTTTTGCTTTTCCTGGGAAATACATTGCTGTCTTTTTCTGCAATTACAAATAGCAATTGAGGAGGAAGAGAAGCACACTTAGGAACTGGTATCATTCTTGTCTCACTCTAGATTTTCAACATTTTACAGTCAAGGTTTTCTTTAAACAGATCTTTAATCTGTAAGAAAATACCTTACTTCTCCAGTAAGTATTTTTTAGGCAAAATCATTTAATATGAGTACTTTAAACCAGAGATTAATATGCTCAGTTTAGCATTAGATGTTGTTCTCTGCAACTTCTCACATGTTGCATATGTCCATAAAGCATCAATTAAGGGCCTGAGCTTCTTCCAATTAGTGAATGGAAGTTTCATTTCACCCTTGGATTTTTACCACATTTCCTTTGGAATTAAGCCTCAATTCAGCCTTTCACCAGCTGGATAACTTTCATCACAGAAGTAATTGAGCAAATGGAATTATTCATGTGCTTAGAACAGAGCAGGCACTCAGGGTTTTTTTGTTCCAGAGGCACAGTGTCTCATACAGCACCACTGCACTTTATAGTCAACAAGCTGGGATGGCACTTCCTCAGCCACCCTGTGAACTGAACTTCTGTGTTCATTTGCAGAAGAAAACAGCTCTCTCCTACCTCCTTCCTCTGCATCTCCCAAGTTCCAGGATGAATTACTTGTGCTGCTGCCTGGTTCTAAATTGGTTTCATCTCCCTCAGTTTTCCTCTGTAAAATGGGGAGACTCCTCACTGAGATGCAAAAATACAACAGTTAATGCTCACAGCAAGCTCTGAGGATCAATGCCATGCAAGCCCCAAGAAAAGCTGTTATCCCAGGAAAGTCCATGGTGGCTGATGTGCAGGTGCTATCAGTGGATTTATGGGGGACATGAGGAACTTATGCTTTGTGTTTTTCTAGAAGGAGAGTGGAGGAATTGGCACCTCACACAATTCAAAAGGATGAGAACAAGCCCTGAAAAAGCAAAGACTCTTCTGACTTTTAGAAATCTTTATAAACGTCATTTAATGTCATTTTCAAATACCTTGAAGGGATCATAAAACTTTGCTCTTCTCTGATCATTGTACCACTTAGAAGTGGAAAGGTATGAACAGCCATAACCCTGGCACATTTTTAACAATACTCAGGACCAAAGGGGATTGTAAGATGGAAGCTTTGATAACAAAAACATAAAGATGTCATTGTCAACTATCTCAAAATATACACGCTTGTTGTAAATGTCACAGAAACCCCCAGCTAAGTGATGGATCAGAATTTCCCCTGTTTTCAAAGTGCTCCTGGTGATGAACACTTTAACTCCTTCATGAACAAGTTATTTTGTGTCCCAAAATTTGCCTTCTGTCCTGTTGTTTTGTATCACTGAAATTAAAAACCTGATTTAACATGAGTGAGCTGCATATATGGGCTGGAATGTCAGTTATACTCTGAGAAAAAACACTCGGGAAGTGTTTGGAGCTAACATGCATAACGCAAATCACTTTATTAAGCAGCAGTATGAATTTTTTCCTCTTTATTAAAATAATAGAAGTGGTAATAAGTGGTAAACTAAACTAAGTATTGGAGATGTAAGGACTGACTTGTGCCTCAGTAGAAGCCTTCATTCAGTCAATTATTTAAGCCTATGATTAAGATTGAGCATTTGATTGTAAGTGTGTTGGATCAGCTCAGTGTGCAGGAGAACTTTGCTTTTTGAAGAGCAAAGAGGCAAATGACTATTGAGAACATCAGGTACTCCAGGTTCAGGGTTTAAATGTCTGAGGGTTCCCATCCTGTGGCACAGCCAATCCCTGTCCCACGTGGCACATGGAGAACATGTTGTGTGTTTTTCTGTACATCAGGTAACTCCCATGGGCTAAGGAGGGCAAAGGAAGCACTTTCTTTAAGTTATCCACACTGTTTATGAACTTTTTTATTACTTTTTCATCTCAATCATCTCTTCTACACTTTACCAAAATCAAAAGCCACCAATCTGCTCTTCTTTATGGTTTGCTCATGTAAATTTGTGTATTGTTTTTGTAGAGCCTTTGGACTTTTATTGGAGGTTAGATATGTTTATACTGTTTAAGTGCCCTGCTATTGCGTAGAATCATAATGGTAATTTCTCAGTAGAGCTGCAGGTGCAGAATACAGGAACCATGTTTTGCCAAAATTTTTTATTAAATGCATTAGGTGTTGGAATGAAACTTCATCATGTATTAAAATCTGTAATCCCAGTAAATTAAAAGATAATTTTAAAATTACAGGCTGGTGGGTACCCTAACTCAACTATTAAAAATCTGTTCTACAAATTGCAAGTCATTAATAATTAGTATTAAAAAACCTATTACATCTTTGATTGGAGAGAAATGGACTGAGGCTAGTATTACATTATTCAATTAGATTTAATTCCATTTGGTATGTGTTTGACTGTATTTGAAGTGCAGCCTGTAAAAGGATCATGGTAGCAACCATCCAAAATGTTAATTTGTGTATAGAGCAAATAGCACACATAATAATTTCATCATATAGAGCAGCTCTGTTGACTGACAGTGGATGTACTGTTAGACTCACTGTGGTTAATTGGATTGCTTTATGCATTGTACAGTAGCATTACAGAGAATCATTTATAAATGAGTTTATTAAAATTTCTATATTCATATAGTGAAAGCAGTTAAACTCAGTTTCTCTCTGCATACTTTGCCTCTTCAGTACAAAAATGTAAAATGTCACTAGGAAAATGTGAAATGAAGTAAAATCCTAAGTCATAGGAGTTTATGAGTTAGCAGATCAAGTCAAAAGACCTCAGGGATCAGTGGCCTGCTGACTGGTAACAAGGTTACTTGAGAGCCTTGTCTTTCCTAGGATTTTATCTTCTGCTAGCTGGTTTGAATTACATACACTCTCAATTTATAAGTATTATTCCCATCTATCTGAGCAGCTGAGAATTTCAGTATTTATTTCCCAATTTGTTGCATTTTCTACCACATTTCATTTAGTCTGTTAGCACTGCCATAAATCTACCTTTGCATTTATTTCCCATGTATTTATTTGCATGTATTTCTCCTTTGTACTGTACCCTAATTAGGGGTTCCTTGGTATTGTGGTGTTGCCATTCTGTGCACTTCTTCCTCTCTTGCTTAAACACTGCTTGAAACACCATGAGGAAAACAGCTTCCTAATGTGTATTTCTGTGGCAGTATTGCTCTATGAAATAGCCTATAGAACATATTCTGTATTGCTTGCACCTTCCACAGAAATCATCCCTTTTAGAGCCTCTTCCACCAGACAAGTCCCTTCATCAACATCAATGTCAATGCAGAAGTGAATGTTGAGGTGAGGAGGGATATCTTCAAGATGTCAAGCAGAGAGTTCTCCTTGAAAATTCTGCCTGCAACTGCTGTCCTGTCTGAGCTGAGCAATCCAGACACATAAAACAAACAGGGATTGACCAACAAGTTTAAGATGCATCTCTTTGTTTCAGACCTTCTCCCTTGTGCAAGGTGCTCTCACATAACTCGCTAGTTAGTTCCCCCTAGAGACACAGGAGCACGTGCACTGCTTGGTAATTTAGGGATGTAGTTGGGAATTCCTTTGGAATCACAGCGTTGTGGGGAAGGCTCTGTAACAACTGAACTGAGCTGGAGGGACAGGAATTGGTAAAGAAGGGGACAACTGGAAGAACAAGGGTGAGGAGGCAGCTTATTGCTATTCCAGCCAGGTGTATTAATAGTGCTACAGTAAGTGAACCATTTCTATATTTATTCTGTTTTGGGGGGATAAAAAAGGCAATAGAGGATTTAGTAACCATAATAGCAACATTTTTCAGTGTGCTTCATGCATCCAAATCCTTTGGTTCCTATTCAGCACTCCTGTCTTTCTTTTGTCCCACCTATTAAATGTGTCAGCGAATTGTGAAGACAACCTTGCAGATATCCTTCTGAAAGGGATTGGTAACATATTTTGTTACTAAATTGGTTGTAAAGAGTTGCAAATCTTTTGAACTAAGTCCTGTCCTCTCTTTGCTGATAATGCCTCCAGTAGTAAAGCTCAGGAGAGCCCCAGAGTGTTGACATCAGGGAATGGTCAGGATGACAGGCCTGCTGAGAGCCACAGGAAATCCCAGCATTAACATGCTAATTCCTTACAGATTCCTATTAGCCTAAGAAGGAGTGCCTGGGAGTTCAGTCCTGCTGAAACGTCTCCAGTCAAGGCCATTGCTATTGATTTTTCTGCTCTGAGAAACAGTCTGGATGTGAGAACAGTGTTGGTGCCACACCCCAAACCAGATCCATATGGACACTTAGAGCTGGTTTGCTCTGACTACTGAAGCCAACATCCATTTTTCACTTGGGATCAAAGCCCAGATTTCCAGAAATACAAATATACCATCATCCTGCCCTAGCCCAGGTGTTCTAATACTGTTATAGCAGAAATACATAGAGAGCTCTTTTATTTTATTGCATATGCAAATGCAGCCTTTCTCATGGAATGTGCATGGAGGAGAGTATTTTTTACTACCTGCCTAAGATATAGTTGTAAAATATAAAAATCTGATTTTTTTTTTTTTTTTTTTTTTTAATTGCTAGTTCCTCACCAGATGTGCTTTCAGGGATGGTGTAGTATTGGAAGATGTACCTATGAACTCATATGGCATTTACATACTTAAATGTCCAATGAGACCTGAGGCAAATCAGAGTGAGAAGCTGGCAACACATGGAAAATTCATTTCTGTGAAGGAAAATATCTATCTATCTATCTATCTATCTATCTATCTATCTATCTATCTATCTATCTATCTATCTATCTATCTCTACACACACACACACATATATGTATGTATGTATGTATATATATATATGTCTATATATACATGTGTGCAGGAAATACTTTCCCAGGATGCAGCCAGGAAGCAGCAACCTGTAGTGAACCAGGACACAGGAAAAATGTTTTTATCCCTTCATACAGTATGAGGTTAACCTTTAACCATTTTTCCCTGAAATCACTTCTGAACAGTCACCTTTCAACAATTCATTTCCATTCAATTTTTAACTTGAATCTGAAATACTCATTTGTATTTGGGAGGTTGCCTTCAAAAAATAAAATATTGCACAGGGACAACTGGAATAACTGGTGTGGAACTGCCCACAGACAGAAGCAGCAGAAGGGCAGCACCACTACAGGGTTTGCTGGCATGATAATTAATTACCTTGTTCTTCAGCAGAATTGTCAGATACAAGCCCTTAGATCCTACAGGAAGCAAAGCTTTCACATGCATTCTATTTGCATCACAGAAATATATTTCCATGAATATGCCTTGTAGAATTCATGCCCTTCTTTCTTGAATCTGAATCCTGTTTCCTACAGACATTTAAATCACAGTTGCTGCTAATGGGCTTCTAGCACAGGATTTTTTCTTCTTCAGGAAGCCATGGAAAGTAAGAAGGAAAAGAGCCCTGATTTTTTTTCAGCCAATAACGCAGCTTTCCAAAGCCAACCTGGCCTTTTCTACTAGGGCATTTTTGCTCTGCTTGGCTGAGGCAGTTCTTTCACCTCTGCTTTATTTCTTCTGCCTGCAGCAAAGTCTCTCGGGGTGAGAGGCTCTGATGAACAAAGTCCAGCACAGAGGAACCCGATCACTTGACACATGTAAGAAACATGGCTTCTACTGCTGCACTTGGAAATGCTGTTGCTTTGACCTTTATTTCCCTGACAAACACCGGGGGATGTTCTGTCTTCTGGCAGTGTTGCCTCTTACCTCTGGATTTTCCCTCTGAAAATGGTCATATGAGCTGCTTCACCTCCAGAAGGGCATGTGGTGTACCCTGAGGGGTGTGATAATTAGTGTAGCCTGCAATTTGTGACTCATCTGTTCCCCCCCTCTGCGGTATTCTGACCCCCAGAGAGGGCAAGAGTATTCCCTCCTGGAGATGCTCACCCTCAAACTGACCTCTGCTGTGTGTCAGGAGTGTTCTCCTTGCCATTGCTTCAATCTCTGGGGCGTGTCATGCAGAGGGGCTGACTCAATAGCACTCAGCCTCCTGAAATTTTAACATCTGCATGGAGCCATGGACTGCCATGTCCAAAGGCTATGTCAAGCACCTGCTTCTCTTCCCTGGCCTCCCTCCTGAGCCTTTCTCCAAGATGCTTTTCCATCACGTGTTTTTATTTTTAAAATAGTTTGTGCTGCCAACTCAGATTTGTCAAGTAGGGCCCTTCCTTCCTCACCTTTGAAGTCACTACAATCAGGTTTCTTTTGTCAGCACAGTTCTTTACGAAAGGTCTGTCTCTGGCCACTGCATTCCCAGGACTGTTGCAATATTTTATAAATCATGAAGTTCACTAGTTACAGTAGCTTTTGGATCACTTTCTTGGTGTTATTCAGGATATTCATCAAGAACTAGACATGACACAGAGATGATCACTGTAACTTGTTCATGGAAGAAAAATTATTAAAAGAGAGAAACTAACTTCTTTCTTTAGTTTACTTGTTACCCAGACTTGGGAGGATAATAGCAAGGAATATTGCCAGACAGGAGAATCAAATCAGTTCAAAACTTTGAGATGTCACAGGAGCTGAGTTAAGAAATCTGTACCATGCAGTGAGTATGGAGTTGCTGTTGATAAATAAAGTACTGAGAACAGACCTGAAGTCAGAACAGAACCACAAGTACATCTGAAAGAATGAAAATGGCCTAAGTTCAAAACACATAGGCTTTCATTCCCCTGTCACTCAGTATGTGACTTGAATTAAGAGCTTACTCTTCATTCCTAACGTTCTCATATTTTATTAAAGATGCAATACTCCAAGAAGACTGAGTATAGTATCAAGCAATAGAAATACCACACAAAAGCACAGGAGAGGACTGAGATATATAGACAGAATTGAAGATAAAACACAACCATATTAAAGTCACTGTATTAAAAAATAAGCAGACCTGATTTCCTTCTGCATCAGAGCTTCCTTACACCACTTTGTCAGAATAATGGGCCCATGAAGTGTGCATAACTGTAATTACTCCTGCTGCAGAGGTCCTTTAGGCTGACAGACTGGTATAAATGGAGCATTTTATAAATGAGAATTGAGTTCACTGTGGTGTAGATTGCATGTTCCTCTGCATTTCGAATGCATTCTAAAATTTTAAGTAAGAAAAGTGGCAGGAATATCTCCCTCTGTGGAAAACACTTGCATTTCAGAGTCAACATTCTGTATGTGGGAGAATTTAACTGGGTTTCACTGTACACCTTTCCCCTTCATTCAGGTGTGGTCACCTACCTAAGGTTGGTGGAAATGCTGCCAAATGCTGCTGTGCTGTTCACATTTTGCACCACCTTTGCTCAGCTATGACTGCAAGAGAGACTCAGACTGTGCTCTCTTACATGGCATAGATCAATTCAAGGGAATGTCCCAAGATACTGGAGAAAAGTGAGCAAAGAAAGAAGAAACCCAGTCCCAAAAAAGTGTTAACCCTTCTTGTCTTGCAAAGGGTCTATGGCTACTATTCCAAATGACTCATCCAACAGTGTACTGAGAACAGAGGGTGCTTTCAGGAGAGATTCTCTCTGCAATTCCTTTCTCAGCTGAAAGGCAGGTGTTCTGTGGCAGCAATTCTTAGGTATCAGAAGCATCAGATACTGTGTGGAGTCTGTTCTCTACTTACATAATAAATAGCTGGCCAGCCTAGGAAGATGCTTTTAAAGTCGTGAGATTTCTCTAGGGGAAGGATGAGGTCAGATGAGCTGGGGATGTAATATAAGATTCTAACAAGGAAATTGAAAAGCAGGTGAGAGAAACTGCCTTTCAAGATTCTCCTTTATTATTTCCCTTTCTTCCCTGAATTTCATATCAGGACAAGACCCACACAACACTTTGACATTCTTGTAAGCCTGCTACAATATAAAATGTGCTGCTCTGCTCAGGTGAATTGTACCTGCTGTAGGTTAATGAAATCTAATCCTCCACTCCTGATAAAATCCATTAAGCAGTGACCAGCTGCTCCATTTGGAATCCCAGCTCTGCTGTATCTCCCCTTCACTCCCATCTGTCAGTCAAGGAGGTTTCTTGGGGAAGGTTCCTGTTTATCCTGTTGACTTTTTCAGCCCTGCTGCTTTTGGATCCCTTAGAAAAAGAATTGCTGTAAAATGCAATAATAATAAGGATTATCTCTGGGACCTGATTGTCTATTTGGTTTGGATTGCTTTATTCTGGGACCAGGCTCCCTAGAGTGCATTTGATAATTTTAAACAGGATTATACCAATTATATACTATGTTGTTGGGAAATATTTCTTGGCTAGCTAGAGCTCTTATAGCTTTACTGTCTTTTCAGTCTAAATGTGTGAATGGCTGCCCTGGAGTATTTAACTGCAAATTTCACTAGGTAAATCATCATGATAAACATGTTTGGGGTATGCCCAGACCTCTGGCCAAATACAAACTGATATGAGAATTAACTAGTTCTGATTAGTGCTTATGGAATTTTAGCTTGTGAAATGACTGTGGAGCCAAGATGCACCTGCCAAAAAGTTGGTGCTGCAAAATATTTGGTCATGATCTTAAGTTCTTTACTGAAGGAGCCTGAAGCTAAATAAATTTTAAATGGAAACATAACCTTCATTGCCACATATAAATTGGTAAGTTATATAGAGAAACTTTCATTATTATGTTTTCATTCAGAAAATGCAGTGGAATTAGTCAAGAGCAATATAAGTGCCATAATTGACAGGCCTAGAGGATAATCCCTGATTAGAAACATCCTCCAAGGCACTTCTTTTGGTATTAGCCTAATTTTAAAATGGGAGGCTTTGCGTTACTGAGAAATGTCTGCTCTTAACAAGAAAAGTGGGACTGAATCCCATCCTGTTCAGCCCTGCCTGGTTAGAAATGCATCCCCCAAGGGCTGCTGCCTCCAAAGGCTCTGCTCACGTGCCAACACAGACAGCAGGAACAAGAACAGCTCCTTGAGAGCTCTTTAGTGAGGGGAAGGGAAAAGGAAGGGAGTGATAAAGAAGATCCAGCCCCTGTTTCTCTTTCTGCTGGAGAAATAGCGATGCTGTGATTGCTGACCCTCTGTGAACAGGCAGTCCCTTGCAGAGGACAGTGATTCATTCAGGGCACCTTATCTGCATTTGAGCAGCCTCACCCAAGGCGTTCCTTTGTCCTGTGCTGGAGCACCGATGGCAAGAGATTCTCTGCACAGCAGAAAGAGATTTATACAGTTTAAAGTGCTACTTTATCCTATCTGCAATATGAAAGAACCTTTAATGAGATTTAGAAAATTATGGATAAAGCCGAGTTTGACTTTTGTAATAAAGCATACATTGACATCTCTAACTAATGTGCATTGTGGCAGTGGAAGCCTATAGAGAAGAAAGGGTGTCTTATTTGAATTATGAAGTGATAAAAGGAATATGACACTGTATTTGAAAGTGGTACAAAGGCAGAAATTTTCCATAGGAGTAAGAAAGAATAAAACGTCTTTCTTGATCTTGCCAATTGTATTTTGCAAATCAAATTGAGGGAAAAAGTCCTACTTTAAATCACATATTGGACAGTTGCTGAGAGGTAAGAAATTTTCTTTATACAGCATGGGTAAATGGTTCCACTCTGATGACTCTTTCAGACAAAGGTTGATATGCCCTTACTACTCATGATTCTTTGAGTTATCCCAATGGGAAGTAATCAAGAGGCTGAGAGACCATTCTTTTAAAAATCTTCTAAGGAAATGCTCAGTATCAATAAACAATCCTTTCAGATGTAACCAGAACAAACTATTATGTCTGAGTGGTTACAGTCTGAAGGGAAACTTTTAATCTTGTGAATATCAGGCTGCTTTCCTTTATTTTTATGGCATCTCTGTGGTTCTTGAGTTCTGCATGACTTTCATTCCCACCCACACCTGTGCATATTGCTTCAAACCAAGGGTTGGATATAAACACCAATGCCTGGTGACCCTATGTGGAGCTAATAGCTTTGGGGTTTCCCAGTCCTGATGTACAAGTGATCAGAATGGATGTAAATGCCTTTGCTGTTACTTCCCTAGTACAGGCTATTTTCCCTTTGTTCCCCCTCACAGCTGGTTAATTGTCACTACACAATCTGGACCGTTCACTTCAAACTCTCCACACATAATTAGGGTTTCTAGTACAGTCATATTAAATATTTTATCAGACTTAAGATATATGTGCATTTTTAAATGCATGTGACGTGTGATGCACTATCATTAGCTGCACCTCAGCTGAAGGAGCTGGGAATATCTCCTACTTTGAAGGTCCAGGCATGCTTGGCCACTCTCTTACATGGTTTCTACTGCGTATTTTCATCAGGGGAAAACCAGACACACAAATAGAGCAAGAGTTGTGACTCTGTCCAGTTTCCCAGTTTGGCTGTGGGCAGACCATTCTCACTGTGAAATGTGCCTCTTTGGCCATTAAAATGTGGTGCTGAAGAGAGGGTGTGACACATTAGCAGCCAGAATGACGGGCCAGCAGCATCCCACTTTCTCTCCCACCGTTTACTTTCCTGTAGTTTCTTAACCGGTGGATGTTCAGATTCAAGGGGTCTTGGTAATAAGTAAAACCAGCTAAAAACCGTTTTGGAATCTTGTATCTCACATCCAATACCTGTCCCAGTAATCCAACCACAAGGTCTGTTTGTAGACTTTTAATTTCAACAAAACTATGAAGGATTGAAATGCAACTCCCTTCACCTCATTTTTCTTATTCTAATCCCCTCACCACTTGTCAAAGAATATCCTCTTAGAGAGCACATTTTCAACATCTGCAATTTATTTTCTGTGAATTTTGCCAAGTGACATAGACTAATGTAGCATTTGTGGACCTGCTGGATTTGACAAGCTGAATTTTTATTGTCTTCTCTACCTGTAGGGCTTTTCAGCATTTCATTTTGATGATTCACACCTTTTCATAATGCAGCACCAATTCTTAAATTTACTAGGCAAATTTATGTGATGCAAGTGGCAATCAGGCAGTGCAAAGTCTGTAAAAGTGATCTAAGAATTGTACTGGGAAATTGTCCTGATGAAGTCTCTGCCATCAGAAAGCTGCTGGAAGGAGCTGTTTGCAGCCCCCCTTTCACCTGCTTCTGATGTGCGTGTGGGGAGGTGGCTCACGGCTGTAGGAATTCTGCAGGGGACAAGGCATGAGACCATGGGATAGTCCTAACAGAGCAGTAATTTCACTTTCTTCCCAGCAACTGGCAAAGCTGATTCTTTCTACACCACTGAGAATGTGGGAAGTGCAGTTTACTCTTTGTTACCACTGTTCTCCACCTCCAAATGTCTGCACTGTTTACTTTTCTGCTGCTCTCATTATAATATATTCCTTTTTGGTTTTGAGTCTGTGTTTTGATTTAGTGATCTCCTTGGGCACCTTCTGCTCTTGCGAGTAATCCTTATTCATAAAGAGCTCAGTTCCAGGCAATAGGGCCTTAAATCTAATTTTTTGGCATCTCTACTTGTATTTATGAAGAACTATTCTTCTGAATAAAGTTTTAGCTTGTGGTAAACAATGGTAAATAATGCCAACAGCTACAGTCTGGTTGCAGCTATACCAGTCAAATGAGCTGAAAACTCAGCCCTCTGTCAGTTTTCTAATATGGGGAACTGAATAATTCCGTGATATTTGGAAACATTTCCCCCCCTAGCAGATGATGAATTTTCAAAGCGATGCTTAATTAGTCATGTTATTTTTTAATGAACTATGGAAGGATATTATGGAACTGCTAAAGGAGGATAAATCTGTGTATCAGAAGCTACCTGGTAGCTAGGAGGCAGATAAAACCAACCCTCCTGCTTTACCTTTCTATGACAAAATGCTTTCATGCCATGCACATTGAACACCCAACACTGACACAGCATCGTTGGGGTAACAGGGGACAGTGCAGGTAACAAAGAATGTGACTGCAAGATCATGAGGAATACACATAGCCCTTATTCTTGCTTGAAAAATGGTGATTAAAACTGATGGTTCTGATAACTTTTGGTGTGACATTAATCTGTGGCTGTTTTCTTTAAATAGATAGGTAGATGTTTGGTAATTCATGTTTTCTGCCTCTCCTACTTGTGAGATGGTGGGTTTGCTTCGGGTAATTACTGGCTGCCTTCTCTCTGTTTTTGGCCTTCTGCAGGCTGCCAAGTTCAGGTGACAAGCAGTTGAAGAATGGAACAAGCTATGTCATTATGTGAACAATATAGATCATGAAGCTGTCTAGGAGAGAGAAAATATAACAGACAGGTGGTTTGGGTTTTTTTCCCATTTGGTTTAGGTTGTTCTACCATTTCCAAGAAGCAGACACAAGGAGCCCCCAAATGTGCCATTTCCTCATAACTTCCAGTGCCCCTTCACTGCTCTGTGGCCATCAAGGTCACATTGGAGAAAGGAGTTTCCACTAGCAGGATGGTGTGGTAAAAAATAAATGCAGTGCAGAATTCTTATTTTTTGAAGGACTACTGGTTAGTGTGATATATCACACATCTCGGCACACTCCATCTCTCTGGCCTACCCTTCCTGGCATGCACAGCTCCTGGGCCAGGGAAAATGCTCACTGAGGGGCAAGGAAGGGATGGTACAGCCCTGCTGGACACCTGTGGAGCCCTTCCCCTTCTCCTCAGCTCTGCACCCCAGGTCAGGGCACCAGACAAAAAAAATAGAGGGTGTTGTCTCCAGAACAACTTTAAAGACATCCACAGACTGCCCATAAGCACTTACAAGGCTCTGTAATTTAAGAGGACCAGAATTACTTCAGCTGCATTTTTAAAAGTTGTGGGTGGGTGTCTCGTACTGCAGAACTGATTCCATTCCTAAGGCTGGCACAGCCTTGCTGTGTGACCTTGGGCAAGCCACTTAACACCTGTGTTCCCCTATTCCCTGCTGTGTAAAATATTGCTGATGTTTATCTAGATTAAAGCAGGGCAGTGAGGCGATGTTCATTAATTATTGTTGGAGAGTGTTCTGAGATCCAGTCCAATAAAAGGGTAGGATACAATGCTTTGCCCTTCTAGAATACATTTGTTTGAGGAAGGCAAACATTATGTCTCCCACTCTCATGGGAAAAGAAAGAAAACTAAAATACCACCTTGGAAGCCTCATTTTAATTGGCTTTGTTGATTTTTTTTCTCTGTACTGCACCCAAGGCTAAATTCACAGAGGTGTTTATGAAACATGAAA
Source organism: Myrmophylax atrothorax (assembly GCA_026770055.1). NCBI lineage: Eukaryota > Metazoa > Chordata > Aves > Passeriformes > Thamnophilidae > Myrmophylax > Myrmophylax atrothorax. Next base: position 6,720,329 of record JAOXXN010000230.1, read on the forward strand.
AGATGCAGACAGCACCTTTTGCAATTTGTATAAATAGCCAGGGAATTGCTCCCAGTGGAGTCAGGTACCTAAAGTGCTTGGGTGGCTTCATCAGTCTCAAGGGAATGCCCACCTACATCCTTAGGAGACCAATTTTCTCCTGCTGTCTAAGCAGCAGGTTCACCATTTGCAATGCTTAAAGATACAGAGCAGATTTTCAAGGAATATTGTGAAGCCATTTTACAAAGTACCTCCCACTGTCATGTCAGATTTTTGAAATATTTTGCAATATGAAGTTTTGGAATGAGTCATTATTAAAATGTTAAAAGGTATTATTATTGCCCTCATTTCTTTTTGCTTATTAGTCTCATTTTATTTCTGAACTAAGCTACTACTGGAGGAGAACACATGAAGTGGCTCCTCAGATGTAGGTTCTCTGGTGCTATGAATGGTGAGCAGTTGGTGTCACAGGCATTTCTAAGGAGCTTGGCAGTGACAGAGTTAATTTTCTGTGCCAGATTTCCCATCAGAGAACACCTGGGGAAAAGGCAGTGGAGACCTTCTTAAGGCTTTATTGGGTTCAGGTGTGTCCTGAGTGCCATGGACATGGTGGGGACAGCAGAAACTGGAACCTGAGAGATGGTGGGTCTGTATTTACCTTTTTAAACTTTTTTGTGCTGCATTTATGATATTTCTTTTTAAGTTTCTGTCTCTTGGTGGCCTGGCCTGGATTTCCACGGTTCTGCTTTTGAATTGCTTAATGGGTAAAGGATAAGTTAATGAGTGGTTAAGAACTCAAGCTGTTAAGCAGGATGGTTTCACTGGGGGAGAGGAGAAACGGTGCTGTTCAATGCAGGGTCCTCTTAATGCTTTATTTATGGGAGAAGGTTGCTGTGTCTTACAACCTCATGAAGAGAAGAACTTAACAATAGTTGCAGTGCTACTTTACATCCTGCCTTGATGATTCTGGCCCCTGCTCTGATGTTACGTTGGCAATAGGTCAGTCTGTGCAATTTCTCCCACAACATGAACACTGATTTTTTTTTTTGCCTGTGTGAGATGTGCTGGGAGTGCAGTGATTGTTATCATCCTGAATACTTAGTACCAAATGAGCTGCTCTTCTCTGGTGGCTGCTATGAGCAGTAGGTGTCTCGTTTGGATAATAGCTTACTTTTCTTGGATAAAGTTGGGAGAAAATGAAACAAACCAGGGAAAAATCAATAATTGCCTCTGTGATGGAAGGGACGAGCATCTAGTATAGTTTTTGTCAATACACATATTGAATCATCTTATATACTGCCAAGTATTAGGTGGATTCCTTCTATTCTTACTCAGAGGTGTAGTTCTGGGTAGTTATGAAGTGTATCTAGAAAACAGAGTTTAATTTGCCTTAAAAAATTTAAATTAAAACTCTCTGTGCTAGAGCTCCCCAAACCAGGTACTGCTGAATTTCCTCAACTGGCTGCAGATATTTGGATACTTGATCTAAAAGAAGTTGTTGTTGTTGTTTTGTTTTGGTTTTTTTTTTGAAAGTAGTGGTATTAAAATATGAGGGTCATTTCTTATACTGATTCCAAAAGAAACACTTTGGTACATTTGTTTTTACTTTTGTAAATTCATGGGTTTGTATTTGCAGCTCTTTTCTTACCTATGATATATTCAAGATTCTTTGGGAAGGAGCAGGAGAGGGTCTTTGTGAAGGAAAAATCTAACAGAAAATGTTAATTTTCTCTGTCATTCTCTTCCTTTCTCTGTCATTCCCTTTCCCTCAGTGTTTTAATTTGCTTCTTCTGAGGCTGACTAAGACAACCAGAGAGGTCAGGATGGTTGTCTGCTGGACTGATGCTGTGTACCTCAGGAGATGTTTGATATTGGAACCTGGTGTGTGACATGAGTGAACTTAGAAACTCCAAAACCTTTAAAAAGAGACACTAAAGGTAATCAAAATATCTTGGTGAATACCAGGGAGGAAAAAGATTATTTTTAAATACACAGGCATCCAAGAGAGGCTTCATAATTTCATTAGGTGTATTAAGTTATGGTGTTGCTTTTCCTTTCCAGGAGAGGTGTCCTGACTTCCAGGATTAGCCTGGAAAAGATGCACTGCACTGAACCACTTTCATTGAGAGGTAGATGCCTTAAATTGGCTGCTATAAATACTCTTACAAAGTTTTTCCTTTGAGCAGTGACTTTCTCTTGCCTTAAAAATTAATATGTAGGATCTTTAGCTCAAGTGAAACTTAGTTCTGGAATCTTCAGTGTTGCTGCTCTCATTCATCTGGCTGAAGACCATTCCCTGCAATCTCTTTCTTCCTTTTCCAGCTTATTTTATTTAAAATTTATTTTAAAACCTGTTGAAGTGTCAACTTGTGTAACAAATCCTGGAGGCACATCACTTTGACAGAATCTGGTGCCTACACAATGATGTGCAATAAGGACATTTTCTTTGTTCTTAGTTTCTTTAAAACTGAGGCAAAAAACCTCCAACAACCCTGAGATTAGCAGGAGATCTTGAAAGGGAAGGGTGAAATCTCTCTCTTTCCCTTGTTTAGTTTTCCTCCTCCATGCTGAGGCTGAGCTAATCAAGAACATGAATCAACAAGACCAATATGATGAGTGGCCCCTACTAAGTCATTAAAGATAATATGGGTTTGTTTTTCTCAATCCCTTTTCTTTGTGGGTTTACTTCTGGTTTAATAGTACAAATTTTAAGGACAGCTGTTTGAGAGCAGAAGGCGCCTTTTTTCCCTATTATTTTTTCCTCTTCTTTTCTTTCCCCCTTTTAGACTGTCACCTTTAAATTACGCTTTGAGACTTCTGATCTCTGCAATACACACCACAGTGGCTTGTGGCACTGCTTTCTGTTGTAATACTGTAAGGCATTTAACACCTGATAGTCCCTCCAGCAAGCTGGTGCAAAGTCTTCTTTAGCTCACAGTGTTTGGGAACTGAAGGTCTTGACTCTAAATGCAGGGATGATTCCAGTATGCAGAAAGCAATTACCATCCCTGGAGCCTGTCCAGAACAGCAAGGCTAACAATGCTCCTCTCCCCAGTACTGCCCTGCAAATACTAATAACCCAAAGCTCCCTGTTAATATATTTGCTGTGAGACACATCCTAATGGGCAGTCATGGTCATACACTTCCTTTCCTCAGTTTTCATTTGAATATGTATGAACACATTGAACATCAGTCAGAGCAGGCTGAGCAGTGAATTTACAAACAGACATGCAGTATGGAGACTTACAGAATGCTTGCCTTGGTAAAATTGTAGCAGGTAAATTATGAGTGCTGTAGTCTATAATCTGCACTATTATCATAATTGCTATCTGCATTATCTTTGGAATGGTGATGAAAATATTTTATATAACAGAATTAAATACCAGTGTTTGTTGTGCTATACTTAATACTTGGATACCTTTTAAGTGTGTAGTGCTGTAAAAAATAACTCAAGTGGAATTGAGATCAGTGATTGCTTGTAAAATGTCTGTGATGGAATGTCTGAAGGGTGAGTGTAACTGAGGCTTCAAGAACCCTTTTCAATGTAAGACCTTGAAATTGAGGACAAGGTCATTAAAGAACACTGCTAATTGAATAGGGAGATTATTATTACAATCTTTGGCAAAACTGTTCTAAAGGAAGGCTCCCTTCTGCTCTCTGGGTGTTTTGTGTGATTAAATGATTTACAGCCAATTAGCTCCCAAGTCTCTCTGCCATCCTGCTCCAAACCCTCTCCTTGTTTGTGTGCTGTGGTTTCTGCTCTGCTGCACTCAGCAGTATCAAAGGAGGTGTCTTTCAGCTTTCTGCTCCTGAAGATCCCTGTGCCTTCACCTTCACAGCAGGCACTTGGTGCTCCCAGTTTTGGGCTCCAAACTGAAGGGCAGTGGGAGAAGCAGCTACACGTGGGATTTGCAGCTGCTGACAAGCAGGACCTGCTGCATTTATCTGGCCATTTTTAGAAAGCTTCTTTTGCAGTCACATTTTTGTTCTTTCTGGTATCTAACCCAAGTGTTAATGCATTAAAGGGCTTGATAACACCTCAAAACACGTATCTAGGGTTGTGGACTTTCAGTATGGACAGAGTTGGCCTCTTCTACTGGTGTGTTTCCCTGGAATTTTCACAGGGTGTGCTTGTAGCACAGGGCTTCATGGTGGGTGGGGAAGACTGAGGCAGGACAAAGATGGTAGTAAAGGATCATGGAAGCTTAAATGTTTGTAGTTGTTCTGGAACACCTGGGGAGGAGTTCTGTCTTCTGCTTTTGCTAGCAAGGTTCTTGTGTTCATTTTGTATCAACTGCAAAAATAATCGAGAGGTTAAGCATTTAATGAGCCACTATTATCACAGCAGGTTCTGATGTTCTGTGTTTTCTCTGATACCACAAATGTCACTGCCATGGGTTTTACTTATTCATTTGATGCTGTTCAGATTAATACATTTTAAAGTGATCAGACAGGATATGGGAGAGAAATGTCTTACCCTTCATGTACCTATTCAATAAAGATAAGCAAAAGTAAGATAGATTCATGAAAATAGCTGATGGTGTGGAGATATTGCAGAAGAGCAGCACAAACTCTCCTTTGTTCACAGCTGCTCTTCCACTGTAAACCCAACAGTAAAAGCCAGAGTATAGAGTTTCTCATGGAGTATTAGATGCATCTCTTACCCTAAATTCAGACTGGAAAATGTCCAGGCACACGTGGAATCTGTTTACATTTTATGGATTAACCTAATATGCTTTCTTGGCTCTCAGGGCAAACTAAAGCCACACATTAAGGTCAAGAGGCAACCAAAAAGAATCTCATGCCTGGTTATCTCACCTGCATCACCTACAGACCCAGCTATCCCAATCCCACTGAAATTGTGAATGGCTCTCTGGTTAGAGCAGGGGAATGAATGGTGAAGGAAGGGAAGATGTTGCTGTGAACACATACCCTGGCAGTTGAGTGCTTCTGGCTTTGGTCTCTGGTTACTGAGACAAGGAAGTGGAACAAGCCCTGGGAGCTAAAGGCGCAAGTGATGTTATGGGCACCACAAAAGTGCCATCCTACTGTTACGGCCAAAGTCAGCCCTTTTCTTTCATGTGCTGTGAGCACCCAGTAGGTGCTTCCCACTGCTTGGAGCTCGTGGGACAGAGAGGTGTGTCTGTCTCACTGCACTTACAATCTGTTCTGCCAGTAACTGCTGGAGTGTGCTTGTGATAAAGCTCTTTGTAAGCAAACAAAAAGCATGTTAGGCTTTGATTCACAGGATATTAAATCTTGTGTGGAGTCAAAGAAACAATTTGCTGTGTGACACAGAGTGACCTGTCCAACTGTAGTCAGTGACCTTTATCCAAATGAAAAACCTTCTTACAAACATCTGTCTTCAATGAGAAAGATTTCCTGCAAAGGTATGCTGAATGCTTCAGTCTTGGGGACTGCAATGCCTTTGGATTAAATAAGAACAGTTGGGAACATTTCATTATCATATGGTAAGTCACAGGAGAAAGTGATAGAAGTTCTATGACTTTGGTCACTTTTAGGTTTCTTTCCCAATTATGAGAGTGTGGATGTGGTGCACATCTGAGGACTTACCTGGTTATTTCTAAAGGTAACAGGTATATATAAATGTTATGCAACAGTTGGGTTAATGAGAGCAAGGAAAAAGCTTGAACAAGATATCAAGTTGTATTAAGACTGGACTCAAAGCTTGGATTTCTAATTCAGCTGCGATAGGCAGTGGTTCTTGGCACGTAGTGGTTTGGAAATGTGTGTGTGTTTGGTTTGTTGTCTGGATAAGAATGTGTTACACTAAAGGCACTGGGCTGTGCCTAGGTGATTCTGGTACAAAGCAGGCTAATCCATAATCTGCTAATTGCCTTGTATGGAAAGCTCAGAATTCTACATATTGTCAGTTGAAAAGTAGGCTAAACACCTGATTTAGTAAAGAAAATAAAACTTCTGAACTTCATGTTGTTTCCTTTAAATTCATTAAGTGATGATAAAAATCTGCCATTGAATCATAGTAATTTAAACTGATACAGAGGTGAATTAACTGGAAGATCTGGATGACTTAAATTATTGAAATGTGCATTTAACAGTTTAATATTTCATCTGTGGTTTGTCAGGCTATGGTTACATGTGAAGATTTTTGCTGGGACAAACCATTCCTGCCCGTTTCCTCCTTCCCCACGGTGTTCATCCCTGCCTTTCCTGGTGGGGCTGTGTGGATTAACGTGGGTGGCTGTGAACTGGCTGATGATGAACATGGAACTGCGGTCTCCTCTTTGGATCACAATTTCACAGAGTCATTATGAAATGGGTAATTTAATTCCCATTCTTTACCTTTTTTTTAAGTGCTCACTGCAAACCGAGCAGGACGCACTTGGAATGCTTCACACGCTCTTTGTTTAGTGTGCCTTTTTCCTTGGGCTTCTTAAGCAAGATGAATTGGTGAATATATTTGCATGCTGTAATGCTTCAAATTATGTATTCACAGATTTTTGTTGTCTGCACACAACTAGTTGGGCGTAGATGCTCATTTTTAATAAGAAAGTGGCAAAATTCCAATACATTGTTTTCTGCTTTTTTGTTGTGTTTTTTTTTTTTTAAAGTGTCATTCTCCCCAAGGAATTACAAACTAAGATGAGGCAGATTGAGGGCAAGCATGTGGTTACAAACAACTCCTGAATAATTTCGTTTAAGATGCTCAGTGATGACTTTGAAAACTTTGCAGGTAAAACACAAACTTTCTGAGTAAAGCAAAATCCATCAGATCAACAGTTGCCTGTGTGTGCATCTTCATTCTGTTTTGTTTCTTTCCCTTTTTTATTGTGTCTGTTGCAAGGAAAGTTAAAATGATTCTGACGCTCCATTCAGGCAGAAAGCTTTGACAAAGTCCAATGTATTTCAGTTCTCAAACTTTGTTTATTTTCTTCATTATATCTCAGCTCCTGTTCAGTGATCTCTCTTGGGTTTGTGAGAGGAGGGTGGCAATTGGAAAGAAGACCTGAGGACATGGGATGAGCACAATAAGTCGTCTTGTTTTCCCACCTGACTCTGAAAGATGCTTTGGCAAAAGTGTCTTAAGCTACAGTGGGGTTCCAATTTCAGTGCCTTTTCTGCCTGATTTGGAGTAGAGATATGGACCTTTCTCTTTTGAATGAGCCATTCATAGCCAAAATATCTGAGTGTCTCCAGTGGAACTGTTCCACCTTGGATAATCCAGTTAAAACCATCCACTACAGAGCGAGATGCTGGCTCAGAAGAATATGCAATGTTGATGTTGGCCTTTACAGGTAGATCTTGCTGATCCACCTTCTTAGACTAGAACACTGCATATCTTCTGTGGAAGAGCTGGCTTAAGTAAACTTTGTCTTGCAGTTTTTGTCCAGTGGGAGTCAGTGGGCTCCTGACACTGTTACAGCACCAGCCATGAGGCTGTTCAATAACTCTACCCCAATGTTTGGGGTCTGGAGGTGTGATAGATTCTTTCAACTCTCTGCTCTTGAGATAATGGTTCTCTGGATCTTATTTTATACTGCAGAGTGTCACCTGGTGCTGGGTTGATGGTTGGACTAGATGATCCTGAAGGTCTCTTCCAACCTTGACAATTCAGTGATTCTGCTCCCAAATTGGCAAGTATTTGGCTAAAGTCTTCAGCTAAAGTCTTCCTGCAAAACCATGTGGCTCTTACAGCCATTTCTGCTGGTTCCAATTATAGCTCTCACTGATAATGTGCCCTAGTTCTGTAGGCCAGTATGTAGCGTGGTGAGATATTCTGCTTTTCATGTTGACTTCCCAGTCCTAAAGTAGGTAAAGCTTTTTCCTCTTAGCATATCATGCTCCTCTCCTGGATGTGGTAGTGGAGTTAAAGCAATAT
>JAOXXN010000230.1:6734603-6752408 GCA_026770055.1 Myrmophylax atrothorax
TCATATCACAATAGAGAAACAAGCCTCTTTTTTTTTTTTTTTTTTAAACAAGAAACCTGCTAATGCAACAAGAGATTTATAGCTTAGCTGCTCTAAATTCCTCACTCAGAGTTTCAGGGGTTTAATGCAAAGATAGTCACTCTAGGGATACCTGGCTGTAGGAGTGTCTGAATTAGTGCTCTTGCAAGGGGATGATTTAAATGGTTTCCTGAAATTGCAAGGGAGACATTTGCAAAGCAGTCATAATGATATGTAAAAGTAATTGAAATGTGAAGCTATTTTTCCTGATTTCCTATTGCATTTGACAGCCTCTTTCCTCCTTCATTATTTTGTGTGAATATAAGGAAGAAAAGAAGAGATTGGGATAGGAGTCTGTGTGAATTTGGTCTGAAGCTGAGACTGCACATCCCGTGTGAAACGCTGGTACTATGAAGATAAAAGCTGTCTGAGCTTATCTGTGCAAATAGATATTAAAATAGCCTAATACTCTTTTCCCAGGCAGCTCTGTTGGATGGCAGGGAGTGTTTTACAGCCCCCTGGCTTGCAGGGCAGTGGTACCACCTTCCCCGGGCTCACCAGGAGCCGATTGCTGCAACTTGGAGGTGGCAAAGCACAGGGAGCCAAGGATCAGTGTCCAGTGTGGTTTGTGCACAGCTCAGACTGAAAACTTCTAGGTAGCCACAATATTTTAGAGAAGGAAATTTGGAGAACAAACTATGCACAAATTTGGTGCACAAAGAACTCAAGAAATCCTTCCTGGTGTTGTTGAAGGGGGCTGTTTCTGAGCCTCTTATTTACTTTCTCTCCCTCAGCAGACCTGGGGCTTCTTCATGTATAAGGACTTAGCTTCTACTTTATTATTTTTGTATTTTGTAATAAAATGTGGCTTCAGAGACTGGAAGCTTTTTCCTGTCTTTTGGCCTGTCTATTTAAAAGGAAAGAAGGATGGGAAGAGCAGTCCACTCCAAAGTTCTTATCTGAATTGTACCATCAGCCAGCCCTGGAAATGAAGCTTACCTTTTTGGTGCAGCAGTGGAAGACAACCAGATGTGTGAACTGGTGTTCCGATATTCACTATTTTTGAAAACATATTTGTTTAAAAGGCTGCTTTAGAGCAGCAACACAGATTTGGGTTCCCAAAGGGGAGTTTCTTTACCTAGGCAGTGGAGCCTGAGCTGCCTTTTGAGTGATGGATGTTCTGGAGAGTTTGTTTCATTACTGCAGTGCTTTGCACTCCTCTGTATCCTACACAGGCACAAGCTGTAGTTTTACACTTTCCCTTTACTCTGCTTCCAGTTGGCATCACTTTGAGAGTGAAGAATACTATGGTTTAGTAGCTGTTGACCTAATTCTTCTCAGGCTTGGGAAAAATCAGAAGTTACCCAGGGCACCATGGATGTCTCCAAATGGGTGGTTTCGGTGTCATCCCAAATTCTTGTGACTTCAGAGCAAGCAGGACTTGAGCGTATTGTCCTGCAAACTGAATGGATGGAGTTCCCCCACCATTCTCTCCTGTTCCCATGGCTCATGGACCAGTGGTCACCTACAACACTGCTCGTCAGCCCCTCTGGGCCATCGTGGTGTGTATGGGATGGGAGCTGTGGGAGAACAGAGCAGGGTGGGATCTTAGGAACAGTTTTGTTGGAGGCACAGCAAATGGCTGACTTCCCACAGTGAAACATTTGGGTAATCCATTGCCATCTGGCTTTGTTTTGCAAACCCACTCAATTGGCCAACACATTCCAAATATCACTGCAACCTCTTTCTCAAAGAGAATCTTGGAGGGGGGAAGCCTGATAAAATTACCTACAGGCTTTTTTTCTTGTTCAAATTCTAAAGTATTTCTTTGCCTTCATGTTATCATTAGGATTTATAAAATAGCCTTTTCTTGGACAAAACCCTGTAGTTTGGGGGGAAATGCAGATACATAGTACCTTTCATAAATGCTGGGATTTTATTAGGGACTCAGATAAACTGTGATAATGAAGTAGTTCAGCCAAGTCGACCGAAAGGAGAGGACTCAGGGCTGTGCTGGATTTATCAGCTCCTGGAGCACTTGGTCCAGCACTGAGAGGCAGCAATGCCAGTGCTTGTGCTCAGCTGTCCTGTTCCCTCCCTTGCCTTCAAAGTGCAATGAGTACTCATGTCTCAATTGCATTACTGGAATGGCTATGCCCCCAGTTTTGGGGGGGGTTTGTGGCCAGTCCAGGATGGGTGGCAGTAGAAAGTCTACAGACTCACACAACAGACCCATCTGCTATTAATTTGTTTGCTCATCTGACAACCTTCTGTCATAGGAATTGATTCTTGTATTTCTGAGGAATTAACAAGGACAATAATTATAAAGAAAGATGCTTTTGGAGAGTGTGTCATCCATAAAGTTTCTTGAATGAAAGGCAATTTTAAAACCAGTTGTGCTGTTTCTCAGACCTACATGTGACTGTTTTGGAATGCTGGACATAGTCCTGTAGATAAAAACAGGTAGACTAGAAAAACACCATCATAACCAATAACAAATCAAAAAACCTCACAAAACCCCCCACTAAGCCAAAACTCTGAATTATTGCCCTAGTGCAGACTCTACCACTGTTCAAATATGCAATGAAAAGCTTATTTTGTACATCTCACTCTTAGACAGCTGGGGAAATGAGTGCCCTAGCCCGAGGCCTGTGTGTTAATGACCCCCAGCTATGTGGGGATGAAAGGTTTTGCATGACAACTTGTTCCCTACTGCTGGAATTCTTTGTGGAGCTACAGCCTTTTATGCTGGCTTCTGTAAAATTTAAATTCACAGATGTATCAAGCAGGGGTGTTCTCCTTTTGCATTCCTCCCTCTTTGCACTGAAATGTGATTATATTGGAGTGGATGTTTACTGGGGAAAGTCTCTTTTTCAGAGTGATGTTTGTGGAGTCTTAATTGGTCTGATGAGTGTGCTCTGAAGATTAGGCTACTCCCCACAGATAAAAAGATTCCAAGGGCCTGCAGTGGTAAAACAAAGGGGAATGATTGCAAACTGACAGGGTAGATTTAGATTGGATGTTAGGAGGAAATTCCTCCCTGTGAGGGTGGTGAGGCCCTGGCACAGGTTGCCCACAGAAAGTTGTGGATTCTCCATCCCTGGAAGTGTTCTAGGCCAGGTTTGATGAATCTTTGAGCCACTGGGTGTAGTGGAAAGTGGTAGGAGGTGGGACTGGATGGTCTTTAAGATCCCTTCCCACCCTCACCCTTCTATGAGAGTAATAAAGCAGATTGAAAAGAAGGATAATGATTTTTCCACCTGACTGTGATTCAGTAAAATTCTTCCTCATTACCCTGCTTTGCATCCATCATGGATCCATGGACAGAACCTGTAATATTTCTGAGAAGGCACTAACTTTACTGAACACACCCTAAGCTCCTTTGCTTTTGCACACAAAGCCCTTCTGTTGACACAAGGGTCTGGCTTCAGAATTCTGTTCCACTTTCTCTCTGGCTGCTTCCTCTCCTTTTGATTTTATGGCATTGAACAATCCCAGGCCAGGCTCAAGAATGGGTGATTTGCTGTGTTTTCAATGAATGTTAGTCAATATTAGGCATTTAAAGGCACCACTGCTTCACTTGATAGAAGGAGACAAGCATGCCCTCAGGATCTCTGATAGTGTCTTGGTGTTTCCTTGAAGAAAATAGTGTTGGTGTAGATAATTAAGTATCTTGGGCTACATAAGCTCAAATCTTGTGGAGCCTTATGGACAAATATACTTCAGACCTTATCCTGTGCACTGTATCCAGTTGCAAGCAAACTAGAATACAGGCCAGAGAAAAGTGAATCTAAGCATGAGAAAATTTATAGATCCTAAGGCCAAGAAAGACCATTGAGATTGGCTAGTCTGACCTCCTGTAAATTGGGTAATTTGTGTTTATTTTGATCCCATCCTTTTTTCCCAGTGAGAATGACAGCTCTCTGTCTCCCCTGCATGGCTGTAGGATAGTTATTAACCTCTTGGAGTGCTGTCATGTGCAGGTTACTGGGCTGTTCTGCTCTGGGTTAGAGTGCTCTTGGAGGCTGTGCGTAGCCCTGGGATGCACTGGCATCTCTCACTCCACCATAACAATGTCCTGCCTACAAAAGCATCTGGTCATTTATTCAGGGTATTTCTAATCAACTGGTGCTAAATGAGCTCATTGGTTTGAATGAATCAGGGCAGAAATACTACTGCAAGTTTTACAGGTGGAATAGTACTTTTTGATTAATTTACAATCTTTAATCATGGTATAAGGATGGATTTAATTCAAACCAGACTATGATTGTTCTTTTTAATTGCAGTAGTTCCTGTTGGAATGGACAGTGGTCATTTTAAATGTAAAGTGTTGTGTTTATTGCACGGGAGCACAGCTCAATTGGTGTGTTTGTGGGATAATTTCTAAAGCACTGTAGGAACATGAATTAATTTCTGACTATCCAAGCTGTGCTTTTGAACATTATTTCCTTTGTCTGATTGACCTACAAGTATATTTGCTTTTTTGGGGGGGAATGTAACAGTGTACAGATGGCAGTTGTGTTACTTAAATGGAGCTGCTGATTACCTGCCTTGTTTATTAGGATTCTAGCCAAGTGAAAAATATTAAAACTGGGTTTAATAAAGGTGTTTTTCATGTATTTAATTAATAGTCTTCTTTAGTTGCTTATTTATGCTTAGTTTGCTTGCAGGAGAATCAGTCCTATGATACTATCCTAGAAAATACACTATATTGATTTACTGACTGAAGTTAGAGACTCAAACACGTGCTTTAATAAGGCCAGTTGTTTTTGCATGTTAACAAAATGAACATGATAGGCAAACCAATCAGCAGTAATCACTGTTAATACCTCTGCCCTTCATATGGGTAGCACTAAGAGATGTATTTAGAATAGAGCTCGTGTTGGCAAGAACTTGGTATTAATTTAGAAGTCATTGTAGAATTAAAGCAAAATGCCACTGGACTAAATTTTAGCATGTCTGTGTTCAAGCTGCAATACCATGTATTCGTAGGGGAATCAGAAGTGACTGACTTGATTGCTCCTTGGTTTAAGGTTTTGTGTAGAATGACTGGAATGAGAGGGGGGCAGGGGGAGCTGGCTCTGAACTGCCTGATTATTGCAACGTGCTGGGGTGGGACTGGAAATGAGAGCTGGGCACAGCAGCATCTAACACTGTCCTGGGCACACACTCAAGGAGGAGATGTGTTTATTCCTGCAGCTTTGTCTGCTCCCGTTCCCCTTCATCCTGGATTGCTCGTTAGCTCTGTGCCAATTAGCTGTGAGGGTTTGATGAGCACTGCCAAGCTCCACCCACCTGCAACAGCACACCAGACTCCTGTTCTGATGTTTTTTTCTTTTCTTTAGCTACTGGAAATCAAATAATGGGGTTCTTTAAATCTGTGTTCTCTTGACAGCTTTAAAATGATATAAATTCACGCATTTATCATAAATATGTATCTATCTCTCTATCTCAGTTGTTTCAGGCTGCTGGCAGACTCAAGTTGTAATCAGTTTATGTTTTGACAAGACTATGCTGATGCCAAATATTCCAAGAAATTTAAACTAAATTGTACTTTCTGGAAAACAAGCAACTAAGGCCTTTTCAGCTGCTGAGTTTTAGTTCTCCCCCTGTATTTCCTCTGGAAGAGCAGAAGAGCCTGAGAGCAGCATCCTTGGGAAACCTGTGACACAACCCGAGTTATGTTTGGGGTGTGCTTGTCCTTCCTGCCTTAGATCTCGGGAGTTTGTGCTGGTGATTAAAATGACAACTATTTATTTATTTAAAATTTAATCACAGCTGCATTCAGGGATCTATGAAGAGGTGGTTTTGACATTTTTCACACATCAATGTTTAATTAAAAGTCACTTGAAAACAAATAAAGAATCGGGGGTGACATTTCACAGGAGTTTTTACCTGAGCTCTGTAATTCCTGATGAGCAGGATGAGAAGGCAGATGTCATCAAGATGCTATGTGGGATATAGATGAAATATTATATTATTTTATGGGTGTAAGAGACCTGTAAGAAGTAGTCATGGCAGAAACTAACAGACTGATCAATATTGTAAGCGAGAACTCTGGGCAGTAAAATGCAAGTTTCAAAAGTGATGGGCATAGCTAAAATATTTTGAATAAATTTCACTTTCAAAGCAAACTTTTCCACAACCCAATGCTCTGCACAATCAATACTATAAATTAATATACAAAACTGCCAGAAAAACGATGGAGGAATCTCTAGCAGCTGTGAGCTGACAGTGGTGTTGAAGCCTAAATGAAGTTGCCCTCTCTGGCAGTTCTATGTGGACATCTGTGCTGTGGTTTTAGGGTGATTCTATTCCTGGGGTAGGTACCATGGAGTTTGTGACACTGAGAATTTTAATTAGACTCTGTCAGCATTAGGGTGGCATTTGATAAAATTGAAAGGGTTTAGTGTTGTCCATGGATGTAATAAAGAGTGAATCTTTCAACCTGTAATTGAAAAAGAGATGAAACCTTAAATAATTCTGTGAGGCATCTTCAATTATTTTTAATAGATGATTTTTTTTCCAGACTAATTCACTTGAGACAATAAAGTGGACTTGATTTTTAAAATCCTTTCATACAGATAGACTTGATGTGGAATTGCAAAGAAGTGTAAGAGTAGCACAAACCCTTACAGCTGCTTATCCCTCAGCACAGGCCAAAGGAGGTTGTGCCTCCAACTGCTCTGAAAGGAGAGGCTGCCATGAGGAGCTGGCAGTGTTTTCCAAGCAGTGTGTCTACATAAAGCATAAATTCTCACACCTCTGAAGGAGGAAAGGGCAGTTTTGCTAATGGCAGTTTGTTAAGGTTGACAAGATGCCTACAGCATGTTTTCATTTTTTCTATATATTCCCTTTTTGCCCAAAGGTTTGCCTGTGAGGCAAAATTGGCTGCTGCTAATAAGTGTTTAGTAATCATGACAGAATTACTGCAACGTTGCCGTGCACCACAGCCCACATCCTGTTCTATGGGGTTTCTGATAATGGCCTTTTAGATTGATGAATTCATGAATTATTATGTGAAATAATGGACTCTTATCTGAGCCTGGTTTACACTGCAGAAGCAAACCAGGAGTGTGTTTGGATACCCAAGGACAGGGCCCAACCTGCTTTTTCAGTGTTGACACCAGTGGAGTGAAATCAGGCAATTCCCATCCATGTCAAGAGCAAGTTAGGATGGACAGCCCTGAATGTTGATGGTGTTCATGGGGCAGAAAAGCCGCAACTCTATTTCCACAAAACCAAGGCAGAGAGATGCGCAGTGGATTGTTAAACCAAAACTCTGGCAAATCAGAAACTTGATCCTAGTTCTTTTTGACAGTTAAAAGGATAAAACTAGACTACTTTTCTCTCCTAAAGGAGAAAATGTTCAGCTGCAGTGCAGGTTTCCAATAACTGACTCATGGCCAAAGCAAAGCGAAGACTGACATGTGGCTGATTGATTTACTGTGACTTTGGGCTGGGTTTTGCTATGGATGTGCCTGAGCTCTGCTTGATACAATAAATGTTACTCTAGTGCTCTCACTTTCCTTGCCACCAGATATTTAGGAGTGCGTTTGATCAGTCCCTGAAGTGAGAGGAAGCAGACTGCAGCAACAAACTTGATGGCAAAGCTAGTAGATCTTGTTTTAGTTGAGGGGCTCCTTATGTGAGAATTCTGTCAAATGTAACTCTAATCTTATTTCAAGTCAGAGAGAATCTCAGAATCTACTGCCCTGTTCAGCTGGGTAGGTCAAGGGGTAGGTAATTTGTCAGCAAATGTGCTCAGGACCTTTCAGCATTTGACCTGAGCTTATTAAAATCTATCAGTACATATTTAAAAATCAGTAACTTGTGCTGTTCAGCTTCAAGAGTTTACACAGTTATAGTTTTGATTTTTTCTATTTTGTTTTGGTTTTTTTCTTTTTTTTGTGGCTCCATCACTTGTAGATTGAAATGGGTGATAGGTTTCTGATTTTACCCCCCTACAACAAATACGACAATTAAAAATGTTTTTGTGCTGTTTAATGTCTGTGACCCCTTGCATGACCCTGCATTTTAATCTGTTCTCTTCTGGCAATCTATGTTTTAGTATGATAGTGTGATCAAGGGAATGTATTAACATAGCCAGGGTGAGGGAACACATCTGGTTCCATTGTTTGCTGTAATTCAGAAATTATTCTCTTCTTTAGGTGATTGCAAAATGACTTTCCTACAATTCTTGGAAAAGTTAAAATTAAGCTCATATTTATGGGGATTTTCACATTACAGTGCTGTTGTTTCTGCAGAAAAAAAAATATTTCAACATTTCAGGAGTACTTCTGCATTTATTGGTTTAAACAATAAATCAAAAATAATTTTTTTTAAGTACATGTACACTAAATCACTTCCATGCTGAACACCGCGTTCAAACCCACCTCAGTGGGCTTCTCCAGTGCCCTTTATTCATGAGGGTTAAAAACTGGCAAACCACAATTGCATTCGAAAGCAATCCAGCTCGGTTGCCATGGAGACAGCCAGGATGTTAGGGATGTGGATTATTATTTAAAAAGCTGAACCACTTCCTTGTGTGCTTCCTCCTTCCTCTTCCCTGCTCCTGAGATCCCATCAGGCTTTGAACGTGCAACATGTGCTTGGAAGTGAATTTGCTTTTTCAATCCATCTTCCCATTGAAGGAGTTTTGAATTCTGGGCTCAGCCCTCCCCTGAGCCCTCCATGTCCTGTGGGGGTCAAGCTGTAGGAAGCTGTGGATCTCAACCTACCCTTGCACCAGTGACAGCCAAGGTCTCTTCTCCCAGGCAACCAGCAGTAGGACAAGAGGGCACAGCTTAAGCTCTGCCAGGGGAGGTTTAGGTTGGATGTTAGAAATTCTTTACAGAGAGAATAATCAGGCCTTGGAATGGGCTGCCCAGAGAGGGGCTGGATCCTCCATCCCTGGAGGTGTTTAAGATGAGACTGGATGTGGCACTCAGTGCCATGGTGTGGTGATCACAGTAGGGTTGGACTTGATGATCTCAGAGGTCTTTTCCAACCCAGTTCATTCTATGATTCTGTGGTACTTATGGTTGTGGGTTTTTGTTTGGTTGGGGTTTTGTGGGATTTTTTATTGTTTGGTTTTTGGTTTTTGTTTGGTTGGTTTTGTTTTTGGGGAGCATGTTGGGTTTTTTTCAGTACCAGTCTTAAAACTAACTCCTAATTATATGGAAAATGTTATTGTGCCTTTGATGGGGTTTTTTTGGTGGGGGAGTTTTTCATAGAATGACTTGTAACTTATTTATTTATTTAAAGCTAAAAGCAGAAGGCAGTCAAAACCATATAAGCCTAAAAAAATTATTAAAATGGAAGGAAAGATTGTCATATCTACAGCATGCAATAATGGAAGCAGTTCTGTAATTTCAAAAGATGGAGAACTCTACATGTTTGGAAAAGATGCCATTTACTCTGATAGTACAAGTAAGTTAATATTTGTCTTTTAAGTGATTTCTCCACTAGACTAGTTGAAATAAGTCTGGAAATATTTAACCTGTGAAAATGTTGTTTGTGTGTCTCTTCTAATAGATTTTTGACATTCTGCTGATTCAGACAAATATGACAGAAGGGTAAAAAGAGAAGGCAAATTTCCTTAAGTTTGTAATAATATTTAGCACTGGTGACAAATATGGAGAAAAAAATATAAGATCACTTGTATTAATCTGACAGTAGAAGGCTACACAGAAAAAAGTCACAGAAATAAGACATGTTTTGCTATGAATAAAGGCTGCAATATATATGCTTACATATATTTCTGCTGGTAAGGCAGCAGGTGATCCAGTACATCTCAATTTAAGTAAAATATTAATGAAATAAACTCCAGTGGGTTTATGAGTCCTTTAGAACTGTTTTTCAGAACAAGTGATTTGCAGCAGGATTAGGATTGCTTTTGGCTTTTCTTTTTTTGCAACACAAGTGTCCTAGGCCTAATTCTCCTTTCACTTTTAATTCTAGCATTTGTTTTTTTATATCTGTTGTTTTAATCCCTTACCATTAATTTTAAAATTATCTGTATCCACTAGTAATTTTGTTACATTGTTGAGTTTCCTTCTTGGCTAGAAAATTCAATTTGCCACTCAAGTATTTTGTGTCTTCCAGGTTTAGTAACAGATTTGAAAGGCCATTTTGTGACTCAAGTAGCCATGGGTAAAGCTCACACCTGTGTGTTAATGAAGAACGGAGAAGTTTGGACATTTGGCGTAAATAATAAAGGACAGTGTGGACGAGACACAGGCTCTATGAGCCAGGGAGGAAAAGGTATGGGACCAAGATTTTTACTTTTGTTTTCTCTGCTGCAAAATAGCCCATGTGAAAACAAAGCTAAACATTTTACTATAAAACGTAATTCCAGTACTAATTAAGTAAATACAACATGCTTGGAAAAACCAAACAGATGTGGATGCTGTCACTTAACTCTCAGGTATTTGGTGTTGCGCACATGCTGATAGAGTAGTGTTAAAAAAAGTTTAAAAAAAAACACAAAAAAAACAGAATTCAATTACTTTTTGTCAGTGGAAAAGCTGTTCTTTAAAGCAAATTAATAAAATCAAATCCTATCCTCTTTGTCTTGCTATATGCTGTTGTCCTCATATGAAGAAATTTTCTACCTTTTCTTGTTTGCATTCGGTCTTGAGGCTGTCATTTGCCTAAACAGGGCATGAATGCAAGTCTGCATCTTTTTCCACAGAACTGAATGTTTGAGTTACTCCTAAGTAGAGGTATGAAAAAACATACCTATTCACCTTTTCCTGATTGGAATATTTTACGTGACAAATAAATGATCTGCTACTTCTATACTGAATAGAAGTGCTTTGTTTTCCTTTTGTGAAACCTACCTTTATACCCCAGCTCAGGCACAGGGAGGTGTCAAAAAAAAAACCCTGTTCTGTGAGTATTCTTCTGAGCTTCCACAGTAGCAACTGTTCATAGAAGTGTAGTATAGTGTGGGTTGGAAGGGACCTTTTAAAGGCTATTTAGTCCAATCCCCCTGCAATGAGCAGGGACATCTTCACCTAGATCAGGTTGCTCAGAGCCCTGTCCAACCCAACTTTACCTCTCTGAGTAACCAAAACTCTCTTTGCTGGCCTCAGAAAACAACAGTTTCTTGTTTCAATATCTTAAATAGGTTTTGGAGTTGAGAACATGGCAACAGCAATGGACGAGGATCTGGAAGAGGAACTGGATGAAAAAGATGAGAAGTCCATGATGTGTCCTCCAGGCATGCATAAATGGAAGCTGGAGCAGTGTATGGTGTGCACTGTATGTGGAGATTGCACAGGCTATGGAGCTAGCTGTGTTAGTAGTGGGCGTCCTGACAGGGTACCTGGAGGGTAAGCAAATGTGTGGAAGTGTGAATGATGCAGTGTGTTGTTCAGTGGCTAAAGCACATATTGAGTGTCAACTGAGCTGATGTGTTCTTAAACTTCCATCTAAAGTAACAGTGGAGCTGTAAAGAGTTATGTGCTTTTAAAATCAGACATAGGTTAAAATTTTTTGTGAATAGCTTGTGATGGCTGTAGGTGATTGCATTTTTTTACTTTAGCATGTAGTTCTTTACTGGAAGCTGTTGGACATGAACACCAATATAATCAGTCTCTTGACAGAGCTGCTGGCTCAGGATAACCTGTTTTCATCCTATGATGGAAGTTTATCTTGCTGTTCCAGGTGCTCTTATCTGTTACTTCTGAGTTGAGCTACATAAAGGGCCACTACTTCACATATCACCATTGCTGCTTCTCCAGCATTTTGTGTGCTCGCTGTTACCTTGTTCATGTTTTCATGTAGTGGATATTAAATTAAATGAAGACAAGTTAATGCTGAGAGGTCAATTCAGTGTACAGTCAGTGTGTGGTCCTGGCACCATGCAACAGCAGTCCCTCCTGTTTATCTCAGGAAAACTCACATGTCCACAGAAAGAGCAAACTAATCATGTATGTTTTAATTAACAAGGCATAAGTAATGTGTGAAAATAAAAGGTAGTGATAAAGCAACTCTGTTTGCTGCAGAATCTGTGGCTGTGGCTCAGGTGAGTCAGGCTGTGCCGTATGCGGCTGCTGCAAGGCATGTGCTAGAGAACTGGATGGCCAGGAAGCAAGGCAAAGAGGAATCCTTGATGCTGTAAAAGAGATGATACCTTTAGATCTCTTGCTGGGTAAGTGATATGAAATTAGCAAGATGGCTTATAATTCTTTTTCTTACTGCACCCTTTTTGCTCCTCAATACATTTCTTTTCATACTTTAATATTACAGGACAGTTTCACAATATTGTTAAAAGGGAGCATATCAGTCAGATTTATTTATTGGTTATATAGCAAAGTGGGATCATTCTGTTAAGTGAAATGTTTTAAGTTTACCCTTATTATAGACATCTGTGCTGCTTTGTGACCTGTGCACTTATGATACTTATATTGATACTACAAAGCTGTTCTTTTTTGGCATCTTTAAACATTTTCTATAATGTTTTTATCAGGGCTTAAGCATTCTTAAACTAAAAAATGGCTAATTCATGCAAACCATTTTAAAAATATAAACAATTTGGCACTTGGTTTAATAATAATACTTCTTGAAACTTTTTAGGGGTAAATTGAGATAACCATGACAACACATAACTAAATGTAGGTATGTATAGGCCTAAGTACTACTCAGTGATGTTGGAATTTTCAGATTCAGGAAACGAAGAAATAAAGCCTAAAACTCCTCCAAATTTACTCAAATCCTTTCTTTATTGTCAGAGCCATCTAAAGAGCAGCTAATAAGTAGGTTTCAGTTTTCATTTACTTAACATCTTCTAGGATTTATTGCCATCATAACAATTTTAAACATACATTTATGTGTTTTATTTTCTTAATCTATTTAGCTGTCCCTGTTCCTGGAGTTAATATTGAAGAACACCTTCAGTTACGACAAGAAGAAAAGCGGCAACGTGTAAATAGGAGGCATAGATTGGAAGAAGGAAGAGGTAAGTGACTTTTTGAAAAGAGGCTTCAATAGTTTAAGAAACTTTTTAGTCTGTTTTCTAAGAATGAAGAAAGTCTTCCTCTAGTGAGGCAGTACAGTACTGAAACTAAAGTCAGATGCTAAATAGCTAGCTTACATTATGTAGCATTCTTTCAGAAAATTGGTATAAGTCTGTATGTTTAACAAAGTCTATGCGTAAGAACTAGAATTTTAGTAGTGAAGAGGATTTTATAGCACTTTCACATGTTAATTTTTTTTTTTGCTGTTCCCTAGTTGAATAATCTTTTTTTAATACATTGATGCTAAAACATTTTTATATGAAGAGATGAAATGACTGCAAGCCTGTTCAGTGCTATTTACCTATAATACGAACTATTTAATTACTGCAATAAATTATTCCATTTCTGTTATATAATAGTAAGCAGAATTTCTTTTTATAAAATTACCTTTTCTTTATTTGTGTATATGAAAGATTTGACACAAAGATGGAATTAAAAACCAAAATGCTGCCACATTTCAAAATTTTCTTATATATTATCTACCTTAGTGTTGATTGTCCACACAAACAATATGTACCTTAACAGGTTTTCAGTACTCTTCTTGCTTTAAAATAGCTCAGTGCCATGATCTGAAAAATAATTAAAGTTGAGAGATCTAGACTGATAGAAATTGTAATATTTTCATGAAGTATGATGATGTGGTTGATGAGATTATTGTGTGTTGAGAAGAGTAACTTACTAGGATGTTATGCTCTACAAATTCCTGCTGTGTTATGCTCTTCAAGTTCCTGCTATATTAGTAAATACCATTTTGATTCTCTTTTAATTAATTAGATACTGCTTTTACTCAAATACAAAATGCATCTTGAGATCCAGCTTAGTTCCTAGACTGTTTGACACTGAATCTGTTGGGGAAAATTGTGTCTTTATTTCACTTGCATTAAGAAAGTACTAGTTTTACCACAAATAAAGACTAACAAGGAGGAGAAATCTTGTAGTTGCCTATGCATATGGAAAAGGATGGAATGTTTTGTCATTTTTAATCTTTGCAGCTCATTTTAGCTGTGAGGTGGAGGGGGGAAGCCTTTATTTGAGTCATGTTGGAGCTGAATTGCATGCTGCTGGCAAATACTAGGTGCAGCTAACAATTTTTTAAGTCCTCACTCAGTGCCTGGACATTATTGAAAGGTGCTGCTGTTCAGCCCATCAGTGGTGACAGACCTGCGAGGTAAATTTCTGTTAAAAGAAAAAGAAGAGTGACAGGGAAGCACTGAAGTTTGCTTCTATTTCTGTGGTTAGAAACAGAAGCAGAGTAGCTTATCCCTTATATATCCCATCTGTCTCAAAAAAAAAAATCAGGTTAACAGTATCAGGACTGTATTTTTATTGTTGGCTTGATGGATGTATAGGGACTGCAGCTAAAAAGATATTGCTGGCCAGCTTGTTGCACATGTTCGTATTATATTCTCTGTCTAAGGAGCATGGAAATCCCATACCTGTTTGGCTGTGGGAGGTAATGGTTATACCTAGTTAGGCATAACCTTAGGGAGGGTTAATCTCCTGTTTTGGTTCCAAATGACTTATGTGTTAGGGCTGGGAATAATGTCTCAAGTACTTAGACATCCTGATTTATATAATCAGGTATGAATATTTGATTTGATAATTAATGTTGATTTGCATAACCAGGTTAAGAATTTGGCAGTTTTTTTGCTTCTCCATCCAAATGCTGCCGTTTTCCATGAGTTGGTGCAAAGAATAGCACCATTCTTGACAACTCTTATGGTACTGCTCTTCTCATAAGAGAGAACAAGAGCATATCTCCTAGATCTTGTGTGCAAAAGGTTTTGCAATCTGAAAAAACATATACTAATGTTAAAACAGTGGGCAGGTTGCTTAGTTGTCCCAAGAAGTTCTAGTATTTGTGCATATGTAACGAAAGAAGCCCTTGCTAGAGACTTAGCTATTTAGAAATCCAAAGAAAATTCCAACCTTTTCTGAAAATACTGCTTTGTCATTGAAAAGCTGAATTAGCTCTGTTAGAGCCTTTCCTTAAGGTACACTGTGTTTAGTTTGTCAGGATTCTGATTTCTGGGTTGTAGTGTGTGAGTGTGTGCCTTTTGTTCTTTTATTAGAAACATGTCTAGTTTATGATAGTCAAGAATAGAATCCATCGCTCCAAATTATTGCTCACTCTTTAGTTACAGTTGGTGACCTTTATTCAGCACAAATACTTCCAGTGGATCTTGAATGCTTTGTAAACATTCCAACATACAAAGGCTTTTTAGGTGAATATAGGAATATTTCATTCCTAAAACAGTCAAAAAATCACAAAGAAACCTCTTGCTCATTTGCCCACTGAACTCCATTTGACATAGGAGTAAAGTTTAGGACAGAGGTGTAAGAGCACAAGTGCTGGAAGTCTGCTGGTTTCCACACTGCAGATTTTTTAAGTCGTCCAGTTCTCTGTGGTTCTTTAACAAAGCTCCAGATTTACTGCTGTTACCGTGATCTCTGATTTAAAAATATGTTCTAGTCACCCACTTGAATTAAGGGAGAAAGTGACAGTTACGTCTCCAGGTATGACAATCATTTAACGCCTTCATGAGGTCAGGTGTGGTCTCTTCTATGAAGAAGATGAGAATGTTTATCTTTATTTGCATATGTCTGAAAATATAAACTATGAAATTTTTAGATACTCTGGGTGGAAGTAGTTGTCATTAGTAGCTACAATATCATTGACCTAGTTCAATGTTACTGTTAGA
The DNA here is from genome assembly GCA_026770055.1 of Myrmophylax atrothorax. Classification (NCBI taxonomy): domain Eukaryota; kingdom Metazoa; phylum Chordata; class Aves; order Passeriformes; family Thamnophilidae; genus Myrmophylax; species Myrmophylax atrothorax. The sequence continues at coordinate 6,750,349 of JAOXXN010000230.1, forward strand.
ACCAGTTGACTCATTTCCCAAGTATTGTTCAAGTAGCCCTGGCATTGCTGTAAGGGACCTGTATATATGCTGTTCAGCAGCACTGCAGTGAGTGGCAAGTAACTTAAGAAATTTTAGGTGCTTATGCTGAAGATTTCTCTGGTTTTTATCTTGAAATGAGTCATAGCAGATTAGATTATACTTGCTATGATAGAATTGCAACCAGTAATTAATTTTTATGTTTAGAATTCATCATTCATGTTGCTTCACTTAAGAAAGAAGTTTGATTTTAGTGAAAAAAAAAGATCCTTAAAGTGAACAGTGGAAAAAAAATTCAGTTAGGGTTAATTAATTAATAATTTCAAAAAACTTAAAAGTTCCTTAATATTGATTATATTTCTTTACTCTTTTCAGTGCAACAATTATGTACAGGGTGTTGAGGTGACCAGTTTTGCTGCTTTTCTGTGACAATGGTAGAGCTTCATTCACCGCTTTTCTGCTTCTGCCTTAACAGCTGTGACAGGAGCGCTGAAGAGAGTTCAAAATCAATTCCACATTTTTGAGTTGGGTGTATCACCTTTTCAGAAATAAAGCCAGCTGTATTCATCACAGCTTCTATGCTGAAACATAGTATCTCAGTGTAGCTATTGATGAAATTATCTGAGCTTACTCTGCTTGCAACAACAAAAGAACCCACAGGAAACTAATTGGTCAAAGGTGCTGTGTTTTGAGACAGTGATACCTGAGACTGCCTTTATTTGGGAATTTTTTTCTTTTTTCTGATGTGTAACTGATTCAGTTAATTAAGTAATTAGTTTTACCATGATAGGTTAAATATCCTATAAATCTGCTTAATAGCTGCCCAAGCCACTCTGAGCTTGGAATCTGTCAGTAACACTTTTCTCTCATCATTGCTGAATATATACCTGAATATATATCAGAGTATCTATTCAAACACAACATTCTTTATTAAATATTGGTGCAACTTCTTTTTATAATTTTAGTTAAATAGTTATTTTTATGCTTTCAAGACCTGAAGGTTACATTTGTTTCAAAGTTTTCTAAACAAACCAAAGCCAATCAAAAAACCCCCTACATTTTCACTTGAAACAATAACAAACATGCATCACTTTCTTTTTAAGAATGCTTTCAAGAGAAAGTATATTTTTGTCCCTAATGACCAGCAAGTATGGTTCTATGAAATTACATTGCTGTATTTGAGTCTGTCATTCCTTTTTGAAAGAACTGATTATTGTTAATAAAACTGATGTTTAAAGTAGAAATATTTATATTTCTATTACAGTTTTTTTGCTCAGAATTGCAGTAGACTCAATGAGAACAGTTCTGGTTAGTATTTGCTGTTTTAATTTACTTTCTGTATTTATATACAGAAATACATCTTTCACATTTATTTAACAATATATACAAAGTGAAGTATTCAGAAGGGTGAAAGTGTCAAAATTAGGATTTTCATACATCTTACTTCCATCTCATTCTCTGTTACTCCCATGTTGCCCTGCATGCTTGTTTTGGATAATGTAATGTCTTCTTCCCCTCTAAAAAGCTTTCTTCCATATCTGATTTTTACAATTTAAGCATCAGTAGAAAAGAGCTTTTAGACTACAGGAAGAGGTACGTATCCTGTCTTTATTTTCAGTGTTTTGAACAAAAGAAGCAAACTGCAATTAACTTTAATGCCTGCACAGCACAATGACATTCTCCATGCATATTTCTGTCTTACTAATGAATTGCTACTCATAGTCTGAAAAATACAATGGTAAAGGAACACGCTCCATAACTATTATCCCTGCCTCATAGAAGTATTAAATTTTGTTTCCTTTAAGTCTGTAGAGGTGGGACATTATCTCAGTATAAGGTTTTTCACTTTTAGTGGAACTGAAACTGAGCATTTGTCCCCAGTTCTATTTTCGCAAACACTTTTTTTTTAAAGTTTGCCACCTGTTAACCCATTAGATAACTATCTTTCTGTGTTAGGGGTTTCCTTCCCTATTTTCATATTGGAAAAAAAACCTCCACCACAAAAACCCCACCCTGCTTTGCCTCTTAGAAGAATTCAAGAA
>JAOXXN010000230.1:6766895-6783478 GCA_026770055.1 Myrmophylax atrothorax
TTGATCCAGGCCAGGATCCCATTGGCCTTCTTGGCCACCTGGGCACACTGTTGGCTCATGTTGAGCTTCCTGTCACTTAGTACCCCCAGGTCCCTTTCTGCCTGGCTGCTCTCCATGTGGACATGAACTCTCTGGAAAAAGACTGGAGCTTGGAAACTTTTGTCCCTCAGGCACAGCAGCCTGAGCTGAGATGCTCCGTGACAGCTGAAGTCTTGCACAAATAAAACAGATAATAGAAGTTGACAAACTTTCTCTTATAAACTGAATTTTCTAATAGCTTTTAGTTGCTTTAATTACTTGTCATGGTTACAAGGAGAGCTTTAGTATAAATATTAATGTTATGAATGAAACATGAGACTTTTATCTCAGTAGTGTCTTCAAATTCACTTAGAGTTTCCTTCTAGTAGAATGATTGATGGGATGTCTTGTTCAGTACTGGACTGACAAGAGAAATTGTAGTTCAGAAGAAATAGCATAATTTTTAAAAGCATTTAGCTCTTGCTATGTTGACAGCAAGAATTGAGCGCATTTTAAATATCTTTAAAATCCTCTTGAGTAGTACAGGTTGACACAGTCTCACTTGCAGACATTTGGGAAATTTCCTGTATTGGCAACTTTTTCCTTTAGTAATTCCTCATCCTGCTTCAGAATCCATTGTCCTTTCCATGAAAGTATGGTATTTATTGCTGGGTAATTGAAACAATTTCCTGGAAAGAAACCTGTAGCCATCTCTAATTCCTTTGCAAGAGCAAGGAAGAAGTTCTTATGCTTAAATACATTTTTGATAATTCAGTAGAAGAAAAGCAACAATGATTCCTACTCATGTGGGCCCACAGTTTTTATCTGCCAGGGTGTCACTGCTTTCACAGCTCAGAGGGTGCAGGAGGGTGACCAGGGCTGCAAAAGCCTGTTGATGTGCTGGCATTAACCTTGGCAAGAAGGGAATTGGCCCATAACTGCCTCTTATATTCTCTCCACTGGAGCAGGAATAGTCTGGGATTAAAGTAAATAAGTAACATCAATAGTTTGGAGAGAAGACAAATATATAGGAGTTTTTTTCCAAAGTGGCTAAAGATTGGAGCTGCAGTTCCCAAAGTTCTCTGCTGAGAAAACTTTGGAGAGTCTGTGTGGATCTACAGAAGAGCATCCCAATGGTCAGCATTAGAAGTCCATCCTTTAAATATATCACCATAATACTGGAGACAATTCATCTGCTGATTTTTATCATCCAGTGGAGTCTGGCTGTATCCAGTGGGTGGAGATCCTCTGGATCAACACCCTATGGGATTTGGTGGAGAGATTCTTTATGGACAGACAGCTCCTACAACCCTTCACCCACTGATAAGGTCTTTTTGACCATTTTTTCCTAGGCAGAAATTTTATTCCAACAGCACTTGGCTCTCAAAATCTAAATCTTACATGATCCATTCATTCATATTTGACCAGGGATTATAAAAGCTGCATGTAGACATTTTTCCACTGAAAATAAGAAGTGTGACAATAGGATAATTATATTTTCAAACTCTTCTGCATTTCTATTAAGCCATCCATAAGTTTGCTTCCAGTTTAAATTCTGTTGTGCACATTTGCTTCTGTGTATGAGTGTCCCTGACTGATTGTTGGTTTGGGTTTTTAACAGATTTCTCTTCCATGCTAATGCAAGTCTTTGAAATATCAGTTCTTTGAGTTAAGGCAGCATTGCTGGAAAGAATTATCATCACTGGCTTTAATGTACTCAGGAAGCAAATGTAGTGTCCTTAATCAATCATAGCAGCAAGCCCTAAATAGCGTGAGAGAAATTTTATTTCACATTAACTGCTTTTAAAGTGAAAATCAAACTAAGGAACAGCTAGTCAATAGAGTACATAAACTCTGTGGGCTAGGTCCTGGGTATTTTTATTTGTCAAAGAATTTCATATACCGTATGTAGCGTTATTTAACAATTCGAGTGAGCGTGTGGCATCAGGTCTCATGCTTTGTACTAGACATAATGCATCTGCTTTTTCATGGTCACATTCTGTAGCCTTTTTACAGTTATTATTTTATGTATGTTTATATGTCTTGAAGCCCCAACATGAATTTTAAAAATCCATGTTTTTTCCAGGCTCCCAATAAATACAGCCTTATTGCAAGTACTACGGCATTTTGAATCTTTTAGATAGATTATGTATTTCTACAGCTACCTGTAGATATTTAAAAAAAAAAAAAAACAACAAAAACCATTTGGAGTTAAACTGCAGAATAATTTGAGATTGTTTTCCAAAGATGTAAATTTATGCAGGTGACAGTTAAGCAGTGGTCCCTGTAAGTGGAAGAACAGCCTCTTTGCCCTTTATGGAGGGCTGGGGTGGCAGGATAATAACCAACAGAATCCCTCCTGCTCTTGGATTAATGAAAATCAGTAATGCAAAAATGACACTTGTGTTCCTTTTGAAAAGGTGCCTGCACCTCTCCCTTCATTCTGCATTTTCCTTACAACTTCCAGGCTTTCATTTAGAAATTCCTTTCTCCTCCTTTCCTGCCAGCAAGTTATCAGCTATCCTTGTGTAAATCTGTGCTGACACATGTTAATTCAACCTTGCTGAGAACTGTCTACTTTTAAATTGCAGTGGCAGCAAATCCATAAACTCTGGAATTTACTGAGGGTCACACCACTATTAAGATGCAGCAGCACAGCAAAGGCAGAGCCTGATCCTGCAAAGGGCCACACTCTCAGGCTGCAGCTCTGCAGCAGGTATGAGGTTCTTCTAAGGACAGAGCACGAGTGCTCCCAGAATATCAGCATATTTATTCAGTGAGAATAAAGATCTGGTGCTCATTGGAGCTTAATTCAGCTGTCAGGTCAGATATGAGCCACGTTTCAAAGGCTCAGGGTCAGTTTGGAAGTGTGTGACATGTTCTTTAGCACCTTGTGCAAGCATTGGTGGCTCTGGGGCTGGGAGCAGTGGCTCTGGTCAGGTGTAAGGTGAACAAGCTCAGGTTAGGAGTGGAAATACCCATGAAGGGCATAGGTGAGTGTGGATGGTAATGCAGATAAACAAATCTCACATGTGGACCTCTTGGCTGCCCAGGGCTGCAAAGAAAGCAGCTGGCTTGTTAATGAAACTTTTAACCAAAGCCCAACAAAGCTCTGGTTCATTTGGTGCACCTCTTGGGCTGGGTAAGGTTCCACATGGAGAATTAAAAGATGCTGCTTTATTCCTCAGACTGAATAAAAGACCACAGATGCCTTGAGTAGGCCAGGAAAGTCTGAGAAAAATTCCACAATAGGTGGAAATGTGCCTATGTCTGTTTGCAGGTAGAGTTATGCAATGTGCTTTTAAAGAAAAAAAAAAAAAGATTTTAATATCTCTTACATTGCCTCTAAAGATAATCTTTCTAGCATAGTATTGCCTTGTGTAACAGTTCCCTTTATCAAGCAGAAACATAATACAATTCTTTTCTTTCTTCATCCCTTGGCCTTTTTCATATCCTTTAAGAGTGTGTCAGATTTTCACCAGTGAAGCTGAAATAAAGGCTAAATGTTTACAGCAAGTAACACTTGAATTTGTCCTTCATACTTCCTGGGGAAAATTCTTCACCTAATGCCCTCATTTGCCATCCTCTAAGGAAGAAAGGGGTTTTTTTTTCTCTCATTGGTAATGGCCCAGCCAGGGGAATGTCATTTAGCACCAAGGGATGTCAACATCACAGAGCATTTGCTAATTTTATCAAGATTAATATAATCCTTGGCACTTGGTCCTAAATCACTGGTGACAGCTCATGGCAAAATGGGAAATATCACAGGGACCAATGACACTTGCTCCAGCTTTCCCTTCAGCAATAACACTTCTGATGTATTTATCTTAATTAGCAGCAGCAGGAGGAAAAGGAAGAAATAGAGACAGAGAGAAATCCAATTGAGTTTGAGCGAGATCATAATTAAGGAAGAGTTGGCTGCACAATTCCAAATGGAGATTTCTGACAGTGAGGAAGAAATGCAGTTCACTTCCACAAAAGGCAAAAATGTAATGATGTTTAATGAAATATTTGTCATAGCTTTCCCTTTTCTAAGCTTCTCCTCTAAACTCCATCACTGTGTAGCTCATTCAGAAAAGCTCACAGGCCCCTATAGTAAAATATTCCTATTAATGGAAACAAAATAGCACAAACAAGTCATGTCATTGCTGAAAGAGGAAAGCTAAATCAGTCAATTTGTTTAAGTTTGAAATACCTTTAAAAATGAAAGCTAAATGGCTGAAATTAAATAGAAAATGTATTTTTCTAGCTTGTTTGATTATTTTCCTATTTTCTGGCTTGGTGCATTGTCTTTACCTCCAGTAAGTATCAGAGTAACTCAGCACTCCCAATCTGCAGACTCTGCTTTTATTGATATAGGCTTGGGAAAATGAGAGAACCAAATATTAATTTGTATTAGTAATGTGCACACTTTATAATTTATCAGCTTATAACTATCAGTTTATAAACAGTTATAAAGTTTATAAACATCTATATTTTAAAAATCTTTAACACCAGTACATCAGTTGTTTCTGAGTAATTTATTTTTGTCTTCAATGTTTCTGTGTGAATTTTGCTCATATATTAGTGCTCTAAAATGAGTGAGGTTGTTTTTGTGGGTTTTTTAGTCCTGTTAAATGAATGGAATAGCACAAAAACTGTTGGGAAGAGTGAGAAAGGTGCTGGAGAGATTGGGGCTGGATGAGCAGTTATAGAGGAGGAAGTTCTGCACCAAATCAGTGGGGAAAAAAGGGGTTTGAGCCTTTATAGAGACAGGAGTGGAAACCTCCAGCAGCTCCAGCCATGAGATGGTTGTGAAAAGCAACTGCCAAAGGACTCCACAGTAATAATGGCCTTATAATACCTGCTCTCATGGATAAGTTTTTAATTGCTTATTCTGACAAATGCCAGCACGAGGTGCAACTTCTTCCTGCAGCACTGTGGGGGACTGTTTAAGAGAACTACATGCCCCAAAAGCATATTGGTGTGGGTTTCAGAAGTAGCTTCCATGTTTCATGTGATAATTATGTGCCTGGAGTGTGAAAAACTGCACTCTGTAGGAAACTGGAAGTTAGTGGAAGGGCAGCTGAGTGTGTGGCATTGCTGCTCATACCAACATTTCTGTTCCCTGCCTGACTGCATTGCTTTTCCTCTGAGAAGCACCTTTCCTTTCTCATCACACTTGAGATTAATGTTCTCCTGCCACATAGCCAAGTGACTTTATTTTGATAAGTGTCAGTTTGAGATTAACATACAAAGAAAAGTTCTGCCATCTAGCAATTAGTCTGTTGAAGAAATTAAAACCTTCAAGGCATGTGACAGGGCTTAAATTTTCAGTGGCTTTATCTCAGTCTTAGACTGGAATAAGCTCACATAACCTAATAGCTGTGATTACAATCTAGTTTTTACTGGAATGTGCTCCTGTTAATCACTGTAATTTTCTTTCTGTCCTGCTTCTCACTTTGAGCTCTTTTCCCTTCCTTGTGTGAGATCTGAACACCTGTTCAGTACTTCACCAGCAAAACTATTTTTTTTTCTATAAAATGGTATTAAGGTCTTTATGCTGAGTTCTGCAAATAACCAGAAGTCGTCAGACCCAGCCCAGCCCATTTCTTAACTGTCCCCCTGTACAATTGTCAGAGCCTGATGTACTCTGTGTTCACAGCTCAGTCTGGAACTGGCTCCTCAACACTGACCTTCTCAAACATAAAATCTGGCACAACTGGCAATGATTTGAGCCAGTCCCCTCTGTTATTGCATTAGCTTCTCAATGTTATTGCATTCTCTAATGTTTTTCTTATTTCTGAGACTATTGTGTTTTATTTTTGATTTCCTTATTCTGGTTTTATTTTGTTTTAATGAGTAGTGTGATACTTGATTTTAATTTCTTTGTAAAACTTCAGTATTTCTAATTATAAAATTACTACAGTGTTTCAAGGATAACAAAAAACTGATACCATATTTCGGGATTATTTACTGTGAGGTCTAATAAGAAACTTGAGTGCATTCAAGTTCACTAAGACCCCAATTTAAGAAAATACTGGAAGGAGTGTAGGATTCTATGACACTATTCTTGACAACTGTGGGTCCACTAACTCATCCTGACCTCAATCAAAATATTTGAGTTTCTGTTTCTCTTCAAGACAAGCACTTGGAGATTTCTTCTGTAAGGCATTTCTGGCTCTGAACTGGAATTGCAATGGAAGAGGAGTGGCTTTTTACCAAGATAATGTTTTGACTTAGGAACTTTCTGTGAAAGCATTTCAACTCTGGTAAATGTGAGATCATACAGTCACTGAATGGTTTGGGTTGGAATGGACCTTAAGGACCATCTCATTCCACCCCCTGCCATGGGCAGGGACTCCTTCCACTATCCCAGGTTGCTCCAAGCCCCATCCAACCTGGTCTTGGACACTTCAGGGATGGGGCAGCTACAGCCTCTCTGGGCAACCTGTTGCTGTATCTCACCAGCCTTAGAGTGAAGAATTTCTTCCTAGTATCTACTCAAATGTACCCTCTTTCACCTTAAAGCCATTCCTTCTTGTCCTATCCCTGCTTATCCTTGCAAAAGGAGCTGTGGAGTGCAATGCATTCTATATGGGCACAAATAAATATGGATAAGTTATTTTTAATAAGTACCTGTAATCTGCTGGTGGTTCCACATTACAGCTTTCTCTCACTCTGGGGGAACACTGTGAAATTGTGGGGTGTGGGGAGCTTTGTGTGCACCTGAGGATGGACATCTTTGCTCTGGATGACACCTGATGGCTCTGCATTGGATAATTCCATCTGTGCTGCTTGATCATTCTGTAGTTTCCCAGAAAAAAAAAATTATAACCTGATTTGAAGGAGAGAAGGAGGGGGGGAAAATTAGCCTGGCTTTAGTAAGTGTGGGCTGTGTGCTGATGGAGGAGGGAGGTGATCCCAGCCTTGGGCTGCTGCCTCTGGACATGCCCCACGAGCTCAGCCTTTAAGGCTCAGGTGGACATTCAAAGTGCTCTGGGCTCTGTGCAGGGCCTTTGCACAGGGGTGAATTTTTCCTCTGGCATGAAAAGGGGCTCCAATAGCTGCTACAAACATATTTTTTATTCATCTTCTGGTCTCTTCATGCCTCAGGGGTACTCCGTGGGGAGCCTCCGATGCTGTCTGCGCTGAGAAGTGGAAGGGTTTGTGCATATATTCAGTTAATTCTGAAATCTCAGATGTCACCTCCTCAGCCCATTTCCATAATTACTTATGTGGAACCAAATCATGCAGCCACGATGGAAATGGAAAAAAGGCAGGAGTTAAAGAAATTAAATGAAATAAAAAATGTTTCACAGCTTTCCCAAACTCTGGGCCTGGCCCTTTGCCTGTGGAAACCCCAGCAAAGATCTGAGTTCTGTGCCTTTTCAGGCTCATCCCAGAGGTCATGATTTCAACTTGTATGAGATAAGAGTGTGTGTTTTCTGGTATACTCTTATTAGTTCTGGCCTTCCCAGGGTTCTAGACTTATTTATCTGTAGCTTTGAGAATCTACTGACCCTCCTGCAATCAGGTTATTGGATTTATGTGGGATTTTTGGGTTATAGCATATGCTTGCCCAGGTTTTTATATTTAAATAGCCATTCTCAGCTCACAGAAGTTGTTTCTCCTGCCCCCTCCGGGCTCACTTTTCCTTTCATGAACTCTGAGATCTCTTGTGATTTGTGGCACATTTGCCAAGAGCTCCCAGTCCCCCCAGTGTGTTTATTGCTGTGCTGGCTGGTGGCACCTGCACAGCAGATCAAGGTCTTCAGAGAACTTCCTGGGCAACATCTACTCCAACCCCCTCTGCTTTCTTCCATTTCAGGATGTTTTGGGGTTTGCCTTCATTCAAGAGGTAGTGATTAACCAAACTAGAGTGGGGGTTTTTGTTGATAGGCTGAGTAGTACAGAGCAAGTGTCTTAATTTTGACCTCTCTTTGAAGTCATTAATGTTACAGAAATTAATAACCATTTATGCACAAAATTGCCTTAATCACATTGCATTCCTTCCTGCAAAGATGACTGAGCAGATACCATTCTATTGCTGTCATTGCACTGTAAGGGCAAATGTTTGTGTTGCCTTATCTCACCTAAACTTGGGAGTTTATAGCCTTGTTTTATTTAATATCTCACACACATATTTATAGTTTCCTCCAGCTCTGGTTTCCTTCACATCAAGCACTTCTCTGCAGGGAGTAAAAAAACCACTTCTAAGCCTGTAATGTTCATCTTTCTCTGACACGCCTGGTTGTGATATATTAATTATTTTTAAATAACATTCATTAAAGCTGTGCTCGTTCCTTCAAGATTTTAAAATCAATGTCAGAGAAAATGAAAGCCTTTGTTTCAAATTCTCTTTCTGATTATCTCCCCTCTAATTGACTTTTGCTCCTTTTCAGTCAAGTTTTAATTTCCTCATGTGGATATATGAGTCTGTCTGTTTCCATTTTTCTTTCTTCTGTCTGGCTTTGCATTTCTGCCCTAATATTGTTTAACTCTGATTAATTTGCATTGCATACTAAGTACTGTGCAGAAAGAACACCCTAAGATGTGCCTGTGGAAAAGTCCCAGTCAGGGTGGGCTTCGCTTTTTAGGATGTGCTTGGTACTTCCCCCAAAATCAGTTGGGACAGAGGGAACTCAAGGTTTATTTTCCAGTTTTCCTATTTCACAGTCATCAACCAGCACTTTGCTGTAGTCTGAGAGACAGATTCTCTCCTTTCTGAGCAATCTTTATGACAGACAATTTTTAATTTGATGTTATTTTTGAATTATAGATAGAATTCTAGATGTTTTTAGCAGTTTCAGCTATAAACCCCGGAGAAGTTCAGCTCCCTGTTGAAGAGGAGCACTTGAATTAAAGTGTTTTGTTAACTGTGAAGATACTAAGACATAGTTTAGGTGTAGTAAAACTATCATGACTGTACTGACAAGAGTTTGATCACCCTGTGCCGTATGTCTCCCAAAATTTTGCCCTGCTTTTTAGTTTATATTTATAATCTGCAAGAAATTCTGGATTACTGCATGTTTTTATTTCAAAAAGAAAGGAAAAAACCTTTCCAGGCAAAACCCCCAAACCAAAATCATAACATGCAAATAAATACATCATCAGTATATTGGAAAATTCAGCTTCACAGATAGAGCTGGTAAGTTTAGTATTTTAATGATCTTAGTTATCCATAGGCTTTGCATTGTTGCAAGGGAAGGGAAACAGAACCACCTGCAGAACTTTGCAGTGATGTCTCAGGTAAATCATCGTTCTTCACAAAGAAGCCTGTGCTTAGCACAGCACCTCCTGCCCATGGCTGTGAGATCCCTGTGGCTGTCAGATCACTGCTAACCTGACCTGAACCACAACACCCCTCTGAAGTTCATTAGCATGAAATAATACTAAAAATTAATCAATTAATCATCATCAAATGATTTAGGTTGGAAGGGACCTTAAACCCATCTCATTCCACTCCCCTGCCATGGGCAGGGACACTTGCTTTCCACTAGACCAGATTGGTCCAAGGCTTACCCAGCCTGGCCTTGAACTCTTCCAAGGATGAGGAATCCACAACTTCTCTGAGCAACCTGTGCCTCGCCACACTCACAGTGAAGAATTTATTCTACAATAACAATAACAACAGCCTAAAAGCAGCCCCAGGGCACAGTTTGGTGGGAGAGCTGGCAGAGGTCTGAACTGGGGACTTGGGTCCCTTTGCCACCTGGCAGTAGGGAACTTCCCTGCCTCATCCCTCATGGAATGCTCTGTTGCATCTCCTGTTACAGTATTTTCCCGACTGGAGAAACACATTGTTGACCAAAGGGAATGTTCAAAAGAAATCCCTGCCACCCCTGGAAGTGCACCAGGGAGGAAGGTATTTGTGAGAATGAAGAGAACTTCCCCTTTTATAGTCAAGGCACAAGTAAAGGGAGAGAAAAGGCTGTGTCAGGGAATGAATGAAATCCTTATTGCTGGTAAATATTGGCTTCAACAAGTGCAGTGCAGGATGCCACTTCTCCAAGGCAGATTTTTTTAATACATTCCTCAACATGAGAAGGAGCTATTGTGTTCTACAATACATCAAGTATATGTTTGCCTGAAGACTTTATTAACTTATTAAATCAGAAAGATGAAATAGCCACTTTGTACTATTTAATTTAAAACAATAAAACTAAATAATAAAATTGTGGCTTCATAATGCAGTCTCATGCTAGATAAGGAAGTCTTTTATTCAATATTAGAATTTCTTTCAGTGGTATTGTAGTTTTGTTTATATCCATATATTTAAGTAGGGACACTACATAAGGGTCTGTATGTTTGACAGTTTGTCCATATAATTAAATGTGAAAAGCTTTTGTTGGTGCAAGTAATAGGGGTGTGAATTTAAATGCACACAGGTTTAGAAAGTGAAATTTGTTTCCAAAACAAGATAAAAAAAATCACCAAAAAACCCCAACCAAAACTGCATGTATGAGTGGAGGTGAGAAGACAACACACAGATCTGATGGTGATCTCTCTATTAGGCTGATGCTGTCCCTGTTGAGGAAATTTGTTATTTGAGATATTTCTGTTTTATTTTAGTTGTTAATTTTTGCATTTGATATTAGTCTTAAAATAGACATACTTTCTTGTCTAGCTTTTTTTTGTAATAAACATTTCTACTGAAAAACGGAATAGAGAAACAGAATAGTCATGGTACAGATTATTACACTCTATTTTTTATACTCAGCTGCAAAAGATCTTTGATTCCATCATACCACTTTTTGACCTTAAAGCCACTATTGGTTCTCAATAATCCCAGGGATCTACACCAAAGCTGAAAGATTCAGGGTCAATTTTTAGCCAGAATTTGTTGATTTTTTTTTTGAAGGTGCAGTTCCAGTATTACATCTGTGCTTGTCATTTACTTAATCCATCTGGTTTTCTGCCTGTGCAGAGGAGGCTGAAGTGGGTACAAACATCCCCAAGTTCAAAATTCCTTGTGAGAGTATGGAAACACAGGTGCATTGTAGCTTTAGTTTTTCCAATAAATTTATTTTGTGATCATTTTTTAACACTGTCATTGGTGCAGTGGTTTTTAATAAAAGCTGCAGGAGCCAAGACTCCCTATATACCCTCCCTGTGTGCTATAAAACCTGCACATGAGCCTTCTGCAGAGTTTATGGAAATGTGCCTTTGGGCATGAGATACTCTTGCTCTGAAATAGCTGGTTGTTGACATCCCATTATTTTCCTTTACACAGCCAGGAGTTGGGTCTGCCAGCAAAAGCTCTGGGAGGGATTTTCTACCAGCACGTGGCTAATCAAAATATAAAATACAGAATAGTGAAAAGGTCACCATGGCAAACAGCTGGATTGTATTTCATGAATACATTAAGCATTTCATTTCTAGTGTCTCCTTGCAAAGACAAAGATTTTAATGAACCTGGAAAATGGCTGGGTTTTAATCTGGCTCTGTGTTGCAGAGCAAATGGGCAGCTGCAAAGTCACGTTGCCATCACACATTGGGATCTTTCAGGGCATGTGAAGTCTTGCCACAACTTTACCCAGAAATTTGGTTAATTTATTTCCATTTTATTCAGGTAGAATAATGACCACCTGCTGCTTGCAGTAGTTCCCTCTTTCTTCTTGGTTGTGATGTTCAAAATGAAGGATGATCTCAGGAGCCACATTCTGTACTCAGAGTTCACTGTGTCTGGGTTTCAGTGGGGTGATTTGGGCTCTGAAATGGAAGGGCTGGATGGAAAACTGGCTGCCTTTTACAGCTTCAGAACTCGGGGCTTTGTCACATTCTCAGTGATGTGCAATGTGCTTGCTGAGTTTTATGAGTACATTAAGAAATAAGATGGGCTCAGTGATTGAAATTAAATGCCTTAAAGGGCAGATTTTTTTAATTTGGACTGTGTTTTTGCTTTATACAAAAGATACCTATCAACATTTCTTATTAGGATCTTCCCATGACCTGTAGCCAGTCCCAGGCTAACAGGACAGTTACCTGGACTGATGGTCACCCTTCTGCTGCTCTTTCCTGGGAGAAGTTCCCTGCTGTGCCCAAAAGATTGGGTCAAAATTGCTTGTAGGAAGGAATTAAATGGGGAAAGGGTTTTGGTGTGAGTAAAATACCAGCACATTGCACCTCTAATCTGGTTTGTCTTCCCTAAGAATTGGTAGAGACTTGATATGCTGCACCTAAATTAAGAAAAAAAACCCCAACCTAATAAGAGTAAATATGTTTTGGTTTATTGCTTTATTTATATCCTTGGGTTATAGACTTCTGAGTAGAAAGGAATCTGGTGAGGATGTGTTAGGTCCCTGCTAGTCCATTTGAACACACAAATCTACAGTCCAGAGGTTTGTCCCAAGATTCAGCTGCTGGGGAAGGGGCAGACAACATTTGTCAGTGGCTGTCAGGTGTTTCATTGGGTACTTTGCAGGTGAACAGGGATTTTTTTGAGTAGTCATTTGACATTTTATGTACCTCTGAGAACCAGCCCCCTCTTCTCCCCCCACCTTTTAATTATGTAAGAGACTTGCTTTTGTTTGGAAAAGTTCTGATTAGGAGTTCAGTCTGCAGTACCTATAGATTATTCACAAATCAACATTTCTGTTATGATGGAGAGAAAATTGTGCTACCATCCTACATCTTGCAGCAAACATTTCCCATTTCCAGTCCTGCAGGGACAAAGGCAAGAAGCTGATATTTATTTTCCCTGGAAGCTGGAACACAGCTGTGCTGCCAGGGCAGATGAGGCAGTGCCCTGCACTCTGTGCTCCTCATCATTCCCAAGCTCCAGGGATGCAGGTCCTGCTTGCTGGGGGAAGCATCCAGCCTGCTGGAGGGAATGAGGGAGCATTCCCAAGAAGGCTGAGCCTTTCACACAGCCAGGTGTGCTGGAACCACAGGTATCCAACAGCATATGTTCCAGCTTGAGCAGTCCAGGTTGGCAGGATTTGGGGATTCCTGTCCCCAGTTACCTTTCTGCTGCTCCAGGGAGATCCCAGGGGTATTCACACAGCCAGGATAAATTTACCTGCTCTGAAAGCCTCCCCCCTCCAGGGTGTCCCAACTAATTTTATACACTCAGAATCCGTGGTCCTTTAAAAATAAATAACCCCCAAAGAAGCCGTGTTACAGTTCATTATGTCTGCAGAAAATCCCCCTCCTATTTTTTGGCTGCCTGTGGGTCTTTTGGGGACTGTAACAGTGTGAGGGCAGCATTGTTTGGGTTTATTTTCCTGGTATAAACTCTGGAGTTGTTATTTCTGTGCTGACATTTGGAGTAGAGAGAAAGCAGGTGTGCTAATGTAGGTAGGATTATGCCTTAAATAACAGAGGCAGGCTGGTGTTTTGAAATTTGTCTCTTTGTCAGATTTGATGAGCCAAAACAGCCCAAGGAGGCTTGATGAGGCTTTTTGTGGTGAAGGGCTGGTCACTGTGAAGCTCATTAAGGACTAAGAGAACTATCCATTTAATGTGAGGTGGATGTGGGCTTTTATTAATTGTTCACAATGTATTTTTTTCATGGCTTTCCTGTGCAATTGTAAGTTTTTTCTGACATTCATAATTTTTGAGTATTTTACTGAGGGACAGGCTATTGGAGTAAAGAGGGTGTCTGCT
Source organism: Myrmophylax atrothorax (assembly GCA_026770055.1). NCBI lineage: Eukaryota > Metazoa > Chordata > Aves > Passeriformes > Thamnophilidae > Myrmophylax > Myrmophylax atrothorax. The sequence goes on from JAOXXN010000230.1 coordinate 6,780,504, forward strand.
TTCAGGTTTTCCAGTTCAAATCAGGCTTCCTCTCTCCCTGCCCTCCCCCCAAATTTTTCTGGTTGTCCTGATCTCCATCAAGAAAAGTCCTGCAAATGTGGCCCCAGCCCAGCTGTAAATTAAAAACTGGAGCCCTGAAAGGAGAAAGCCACAATTAAAGAAAGAAACAAATAAATAATAAAAAAACCCCCACAACAACCCCTCAACTGACCAAACAAAACCCCCACGATAACAAAGCAACCAAGGGGAGAAAAAAGAAACCAACCCACCCCAGGTTTCTGGAGATGTTACTGTAACAATTCTCTCGTTTGGAGATCTTTGATACTATTTACTGCATGTGGCTTAAAATAATAATAATGTGATAACATCCCTATTTTGCTTTGTTTTTATGATGTCCACTTATTTCACTGCTTCTTCTTCAAGTGAGTGACCTTTTGATGAATTTTCTATCCAAGCTGAGGTTTGTTGTATTGTTCTGTTACTTTGTAAGTGAATGTTTGTAGGGATTTGGACTAAATATATATGTTGGTAGGAAATGAGAAAAAGTCAGCACCACTGAGTATTTTTGATGCTTTTGGTAGAAGAATTTTGTCAAGTTTCTTCAAAGTTTCAGGTGATATTTTAAGAAAAACTTCTGAATTTAACACAAGCAACCCATCACTGCAAAACCTGATATGAACTGCATTAAATAGATGTAGTTCTTAAATAGAATTAATTACGCTTCTTAAATAGAATTAACTATTCTTTTTCATTATGCCAACACCAAATTCTGTAGCTCCCCTTAATTTTAATAGATGATTTTGGCTAGTAAGTGAAGATCTGCACCGTGGAATATTAGAACAGATGCACTATTGCCTTGATCCTGCCTTCTGCTTTGTGTGGGTTGAGTTAAAATTGTCTCTGCTCAGAGAGTTTGATGCTCACTTAATATATTAATTTGTAGGTTTGAGGTCTAAGATTGTTCATCTTCTCTGCTATACTGCAGGCTGTTGTTTACTTCCTTTGCTGCTAAAGAGTAACTGTGCAAGTATAATGAATGCATTGATTAATCATTTCAGTGTAAATCATTTATATTCCAAATTAAGTAGCTTGAAAAAGAGCTGAGAACAAGTTTTAAATTCTTTTTGCCAGAGCCTGACCTGTCCAACCTACAAATGCACCTCCTTCCTCCTACCCAGTTCCTGAGCAGAGAAGTCAAACCTCCCTAATAAATGCAGCAACAGCCTCCAGATAAAAAGGTACATGTTAAGGAAATTTGTCCCATTATAATGTCCCTGAAGCAGAAGAGCTTAGGGTAAGAGAAAGATAAAGAGTTCTTCCTCCCTCTTTCCTCCCTCTCTTCCTTTCCATTTTGGAAGTAACACTCACATAAAGCCTGTCACCTCAGGATGGTATCAGCTTCCCAAAGGTCTGAGGGTTCAATAAAAATGTTCCCATGCAGGCTGGACAAGTATTTGGGTGTTCAGCATTACAGCCCAGAGCCAATTAGGCAAGGCTTTCACCTGCAGGTGGAGTCTCCAAGTCATCTCTGGAGCCCTTTCAGCTTCTCCTGGTACACTCTGCTACTAAAACTGAGAGTAATGAGCACTTCCCTAGGGCTGTGCAGGGGAAAGCAGTAACGTGATGTGCAATTCAGCTGGGGAAGTTGAGGCACAGAGGGAAAAGTGGCTGTGAAAAGAGCTGGGAGTGAGCCCCAGATCTCTTGTCTCGCTGCCCTGGGCTCTTTTGGAGCTCTGACAGGCAGAGACACTCTAAACTAGTACTAGAGCCACAAAGTCTTTTCAAGTCTCTTACATCAGCACTCATAGGGAGGGATATCAGGACTAGGGTGTTGTACCATCTCAGGCCTATTTGTGTGGCACTGCTAAGTCTCTGTGCATAATAAAGGCAGTGGCTTCCTTAGAAAACACTATTTTGCCCAACAAAATGTTTCTCTGCAATCGCAAAGAGCAGGTTTTATTTCTGCCAAAATCTTTACAACCGAATGGACAAAATTTATCTATAGCCTGACAGCCAATATGCATTATCCTCAGGTTCCCTGCTAAACTATTAAAATTAATCAGGTGGCAAACTTTCATTATGCCAGCTCTAATAAACAAGAAATCCAGGCTCCTAGCACTGTAACATCAGTAAATAGAGCAGTGCAATAAAGTGGATGAGGAAATTCTCCAAAAGATAGTCAAATCAAATTAAACTGCTTGTACACCAAACTATTTATTTTTGTTTTGAATTTTTTCATACAAAAGTATCACAACCAATTATATGCTATGCAATAAAGTGCAAATACCAGCAGCTTGGGGGGCAGACTTTGCTGTGTACCCCTTTGGCTCTTCCATTAGTGTTGATGGTGTTGTAGGAATCAGCATCTATAGGTAAATTAAAAGGAAGTTTGGCTGAGAAAACTTGCTTTTCTTATTAGTTAGAGAAGACCAACTGAGGCCATTTTGCCTGGGATTAAACTGTGGCTTGTCATAAAGTCTGTAAAGGGTCAGGAAAATGCAAGGAAAACTCAGCAGACATCATTAAGGAATGCATGCAGAATATTGGTTAAGAATAATGGAATTAAAGCCAAGTGGTCACAAGCTTCTCAGATCACACAGACATGGAATGAGGATAGGAAAGTGAAAACTGGCATTGGGAGCTGAGAGGATCAAAGAATTTGCAGTATGAGTTGCATATAACTTAATAGGAGTGAACTAATCAGCTACTGGAGCAGAGAATGGACCAGGGAATGTGAGGCTACTGAGAGACCTTGAGGTTGTGTTTGCTTTAAATGCCTGAAAACTTATGGAAGCTGCTCTGAGAAATACAACTGCATCTCCAGAGCAAGAGGAAGAATAGGTTCAGTTGGTTAAAACTTGGTTGTAATAATGCCAAGGTCATGGGTCCAATCCCCTGTGTGGGCCATTGACCTAAGAGCTGGACTCGATGATCCTTGTGGGTCCCTTCCAGCTCAGAATAGTCTGGGATTCTGT